>JAEAOA010001492.1:940000-1042500 GCA_016746295.1 Potamilus streckersoni | reverse complement strand
TACGGGTCTATTCCACCAGACGGTATATTTTCCATGAAAAGGTATCTACTTTATACATGTCTGTAACATGAGAAGGCATCTACCTGATAAAGGTGTATTCCACAGAAGGGTTTCAGTCTGAATAAGGTCTATTCTGTGAAATGGTCTCTATCTGATACGGGTCTATTCCATGAAATGGTATATATCTGATCCATGTCTATTCCACGAAAGGGTATCTAAACGATATGGGTATATTTCACGAAAGGGTATCCATCTGATCCTTGTCTATTCCACGAAATGGTACCTATCTGATACGGATCTATTCCACGAAATTGTATTTATCTTATACGAGTCTATTCCATAACAAAATATTGATCTTTCAAAAATAGTACGAAATATACGAAAATTTGAGATTATCAAACTATATTTAGCAGATTCGAAACAATCTTTACCTGACGATATTTATAGGTACATGCACGACACTACTTCAACAATACCAAAAAGATCTAAACGGGGGGAATTCAAATGCGTACGTCTAAGTGCTTTTCGCTGGAAATGGAAAATCAATGTAATTATCATTCTTTGCTTTACGTAATACGTTTCATTTTACTGTTTATTTTTTCAACTAACAAGGAGCTATCTTTTGGTGATATCCAAAAAGGAAGAAATATGAGGTTTCCTAATGTCCAGATAGGATAAAAAAATCACAATTTAAAAGAAATAAAAATGTATTTAAATTTATTCTTTTCTTCAGATGTTCATCCTGACTTTGATTTCCAAAACGTCGTACATACAAATATAGATTGCTCTACATCAAAATTCAAGGTTAATGAATGAAAAGAAATCCAAACATGCAAAGGTTATGTATGAAGGGAAATTCAACAGTGCAAACGGTAAAGAATGAAAAGAAATCAAAGAAAGGAAGGGCAATGTATGAAAAGAAATCAAAGTAAGAAAGGGTAATGTACGAAAAGAAATCAAATAAAGCAATGGTAATGTATAAAAATAAATCCAATAAAGCAAGGGTAATGTATAAAAATAAATCAAATAAAGAGTTTCTTTAAATAATACTTGATCAATGCATTTTGAAAACCTATTCCAGATATGAAAATGTATTTAAAATTATCCGATATAGATTCGGTGAATTACACAGTTGTCAGTCGGATGCATGGTTTTGTATGGATGACCGCATTACCTTTTGCATTTTTAATGTAAATATATTAGTCTGGATTTAGTGCCAATGTTTCCATTACTTATTTAAATGTAACAAATACGTCTTTATCGCGAAAAGTCATGACCCACTAAATTGTTAAGTGAAAAATATATTTGAACCCTCAGACTGGCGTAAATGAAAATTATTTTTTTTTTTAAAAAAAAGCTTTTCTTACAATACTTCGATATCCGTACCAAAATATTTCGTATTTCAACAAGAATGATTTGATTTTCAGAAATTGTAAATTTAAAAAAAATAAACGATCTAAAATAAAACTCTTAGCAACACGTTATTTCAGATATCCATTAATTTTATCATAGCCACGAGAAGAAGAGAAATTAAAAATTGTCTTAATGACCTTTTATTTCCAAAAAATGCAAAAAATGACTTGCATATTCATTGTTTTTTCTCCTTTCTATTATAATTGAAGTGCACTCGAATCATATTAAATTTTCTGGCAGATAAGTTACATTCTACATTAACTACGAAAGAAAAAGAACCGACTGGAGTCCACATGGATTGAACAATTAATTGTAGTATACCTTAAGCATTATAAATAAAAGTCAGCAAAAACAATGGAAGCGAATAAAAGGCCTTAATGTTTTGGCCGAATGGCAGGTTTTTATAAAGGTGTGAACAAATGACATCGTCTTCTTCATCTGAATCAGATTAACTTTGCATATCGGCAAATGAATGACCGCTTTAATGACAAAGAGTTGTTGTATCGTCATTTTGATTTCATCATTTTTCGTATCGGCTTTTTCATATCCTTTGCGGAAATAAAGAAAAGTGCCAGACGAGGTACATCAGCCTACGGGCAAAGTAAGGATAAAATAAATAAATAAATAAATAAATAAATAAATAAATAAATAAATAAATAAATAAATGTGTTCTTTCTGAAGACGACGGATTATGCATACAAATATATTGCTCTTAGTTGTTTATTATAGGACCAAAGGGGAATAAGTGTAATAAAGTACTCATGTTGCAAGGACGATAAGGAATAGGTGCAATAAAGTATCAGTGTGCTATGACAAAAAGGGAATGGGTGTAATACAGTTCTCATGTGCTATGACAACAGAGAAATAAATGTCATAAAGTACTCGTGTTGATATGACAACATGGAAATAGGTACATTAAAGTAGTGGTGTGGGGAATTTAGTTTCAGAAAGTATTTGTGAGCTATGACAACAAAGGAATCGATGCAGTAAAGTAGTCGTGAGGCATTACAATAGGGGAACAGGTGCTACAAAGTTGTAATCGTGTGTTAGGACAACAGGGGGATATGTGTAATAAAGTTCCTATTTCAACAGGGGAATATGTATAATAAAGTACACGTATCCTATAACAACTGGGGGATAAGTTCAAATACGTACTCATGTGCTATGACATCCTTAGGAATGGGTGCAATAAAGTACTCGTGTGATATGAATACGTGTAATAATGTTCTCTTATGCTATGACAACAGGGGAGTAGCTGCAATACTATCTTCGTGTACTATGACAACAGGGGAGTAGCTGCAATACTATCTTCGTGTACTATGACAACAGGGGAGTATCGGCAATACTATCTTCGTGTACTATGACAACAGGGGAGAAGCGGCAATACTATCTTCGTGTACTATGACAACAGGGGAGTAGCTGCAATACTATCTTCGTGTACTATGACAACAGGGGAGTAGCTGCAATACTATCTTCGTGTACTATGACAACAGGGGAGAAGCTGCAATACTATCTTCGTGTACAAACAGATGTAATGTTATTACACCATGTATACACCAATCTGATGTTACGACACAATGTGTAGACCTATGTGATGTTACTGAAACGTATGTAAACCTAACTAATCTAAACACTTATTGTGTAGATCTCTGTGAAGTTGCTACTACATGTGTGGACTTGTGTAGACCTACTAAATATACTAAATGTAGACCTTTGTGATGTTACTACTACATGTGAAGACCTATGTGATGTTACAACTACATGCGCAGACCTATGTGATGTTACAGCTACATGTGTAGACCTTCTTGATATTACTGCTACATATGTAGACCTATGCGATGTTACTACTATATGTGTAAAAGTATGTGATGTTACTACTACATGTGTAGACCTAAGTGATGTCATTATTACATGTGTAGAACTATGTGATGTTACTATTATATGTGTAGACTTTTGTGATGTTACTACTACATGTGTAGACCTACGTGGTGTTACTACTACATGTGTAGACCTATGTGATGTTACTACTATATGTGTAGACCTAGGTGATGTTACTACTACATGTGTAGACCTAGGTGATGTTACTACTACATGTGCAGACCTATGTGATGATACTACTATATGTGTAGACCTATGTTATGTTATTACTACATGTATAGACCTATGTGATGTTACTACTACATGTGTAGACCTAGGTGTTGTTACTACTACATGTGTAGACCTAGGTGATGATACTACTATATGTGTAGACCTAGGTGATGTTATTAGTACATGTGTAGACCTATGTGATGTTACTACTACATGTGTAGACCTATGTGAAGTTACTACTACATATGTAGAACTATGTTATGTTACTACTACATGTGTTGACTTATGAAGTTACTACATGTGTAGACTTTTGAAGTTACTACTACATGTGTAGACCTATTTAAGGTTAGTACTACATGTGTAGACCTATGTGATATCACTACTACATGAGTAGACCTATGTGATGTTACTACTACATGTGTAGACCTGTGTGATATTAATACTACATGTGTAGACCTGTGTGATATCACTACTGCATGTGTAGACCTATGTGATGTTACTACTACATGTGTAGACCTATGTGATGTTACTACTACATGTGTAGACCTATGTGATTTTACTACTACATGTGTAGACCTATGTGATGATACTACTATATGTATAGACCTATGTTATGTTATTACTACATGTATAGACCTATGTGATGTTACTACTACATGTGTAGACCTATGTGATGTTACTACTACATATGTAGAACTATGTTATGTTACTACTACATGTGTTGACTTATGAAGTTACTACATGTGTAGACTTTTGAAGTTACTACTACATGTGTAGACCTATTTGAATTTAGTACTACATGTGTAGACCTATGTGATATCACTACTACATGAGTAGACCTATGTGATGTTACTACTACATGTGTAGACCTGTGTGATATTAATACTACATGTGTAGACCTGTGTGATATCACTACTACATGTGTAGACCTATGTGATGTTACTACTACATGTGTAGACCTATGTGATGTTACTACTACATGTGTAAACCTATGTGATTTTACTACTACATGTGTAGACCTATGTGATGATACTACTATATGTGTAGACCTATGTTATGTTATTACTACATGTATAGACCTATGTGATGTTACTACTACATGTGTAGACCTAGGTGTTGTTACTACTACATGTGTAGACCTATGTGATGATACTACTATATGTGTAGACCTAGGTGATGTTATTACTACATGTGTAGACCTATGTGATGTTACTACTACATGTGTAGACCTATGTGATGTTACTACTACATGTGTAGACCTATGTGATGTTACTACTACATATGTAGAACTATGTTATGTTACTACTACATGTGTTGACTTATGAAGTTACTACATGTGTAGACTTTTGAAGTTACTACTACATGTGTAGACCTATTTGAATTTAGTACTACATGTGTAGACCTATGTGATATCACTACTACATGAGTAGACCTATGTGATGTTACTACTACATGTGTAGACCTATGTGATGTTACTACTACATGTGTAGACCTTTGTGATATTACTACTATATGTGTAGACCTTTGTGATATTACTACTACATGTGTAGACCTACGTGAAATTACTACTATATGTATAGACCTATGTAATATTACTACTACATGTGTAGACCTTTGTGATATTACTACTACATGTGTAGACCTATGTGATGATACTACTATATTTGTAGACCTATATAATGTTATTTTTCCTTCATTAAATAGCATAATGTTCACTCCCAATTATTGTCAAAAAGCAGTAAAACCAAGGTAGGTGATAAGTTTCATAAAAGATGCGCAAAGTTGGTTCTTCGGTAAAGCGTAATCAATTTATACACAGACTTTGTCACTGAGAGGAGATTGTTTGAAGTTTGATCAGGAAGTCAGGTGCCGGATAAAGACAGTAAGTTTAGGCACGTTGACCTTGGTTTCTATGTAATTACTAGAAATTCTCACTTTATAAACTTTGTGATATATATATATATATATATATATATATATATATATATATATATATATATATATATATATATATATATATATATATATATATATATATATATATATATATATATAGTTTAATACAAACAACACTATCATAGAGGTTTGAGAAATTAAATTCGTACTCTTCCGAGTTTCGAACCCAGGTCCGCGAGTAAATGGTATATATGACGTTGTTGTTGTTTTTCAGCCATTTTTCAGCACAATATAGACTATACATGGCGGCCAGTATTAATGGTGGAGGAGAACCCTAGAAAAACCACCAGACGAAACAGCGACCCACGAGAAGCTACTGGCATGCTTTCTCACTTACCAGCGTTAGCCGAGTCTGGACTCGAATTCACGCAGACAGAGGTGTGATGGCAGTGATCCGAAACGGTCAGCGCTTTAGTTAGACCACTCGGCCACTCGGGTTCCCTAGATATGAAGTAAAAACCACTATATTTTTGAGAACGGAGGGACTGTTCCAGGTAAAGTATATTATTTCTTATAAAAATAACATTGCATAAAGCCGTTACTGTATATTTTTGGCTTGAATCATATATATGACACCTTTCATCCTGGACTCACACACACACACACACACACACACACACACACACACACACACACACACACACACACACACACAAATATATATATATATATATATATATATATATATATATATATATATATATATATATATATATATATATATATATATATATATATATAATTTAGCATAGCTTTCTTTTAGGTCCATCAATTAGTAATGGTTAATAGACAGATCAAAAAGCCTGACAGGTAAAGAAGAGTAAAATTGCATCAAGATTCAACATTCGTGGCAAGACAAAAGTCTATTGCAAAAATAAAATATAAAGTAAATTTTGTCTAGCCATATTTATTTAAATAACTGACCATCAAAAGGTACTTTTATGCCCAGCCACCAATGTTGAATCGGCGCGCAATGATACGGTTTTTACCTATCAGGTCACTGATTTATCCATTGGTTATTTAAAGCGCTTATGTAGAAAATGGGGCTTGGTATGTTATTCGTGTTACCTGAACACTTTTCAGAACAACACAGCATGACTGACACTAAAGACTTATGGAAATGTACACATGGCCAAGTGATAGATGAAAAGAAGAACAAAATCTGTAAATTTATTTGTAATTATCAAAACAAAAGAATAATAAATACGTTGATATTGGAAGCAACAACATCTTGGCTCCAACAAATTTGTGCGATAAAAAGTAATAAATAATCATCCGCGTATTTCTGGCCGAGATCTGTTTTGATGAACTCATCAAATGAATCATTCATCTTGCAGGCAGACACAACTCAGAATAAATCATACATCTCACTCATATGCCAATAAAGAAATGCCGAATAATAGCAGGTTTATCGGAGAGTTAAATGTCATTTTGATGACGATGAGTAACACAGTATTCAATGGCTCATTGCCCGAGTCAGAATAGTATTTGGTCTTAAGAGGAAAATTAATGCATTTATCGGGAAGCCTTAGAATGCGTTAACATATTCATGGAATAGTCATAACAGAAGTGATTTTGTCAAATTTGATTGGCGCTTGCCAGATACTTCCAGAAGGAAACTATTTTAGTTCTCTTTTTATGTATGTATGTATGTATGTATGTATGTATGTATGTATGTATGTATGTATGTATGTATGTATGTATGTATGTATGTATGTATGTATGTATGTATGTATGTATGTATGTAAGTGATTTAGAGTTGCATGCATACATACATACATACATACATACATACATACATACATACATACATACATACATACATACATACATACATACATACATACATACATACATACATACATACATACACACACACACACACACACACACATACATACATACATACATACATACATACATACATACATACATACATACATACATACATACATACATACATACACACACACACACATACATACATACATACATACATACATACATACATACATACATACATACATACATACATACATACATACATACATACATACATACATACATACATACATACATACATACATACATACATACATAAGTACGTACGTACAAATGCGCTGAGTTTCACATAGGGTCAGAACGAGTCCTTTGGCACACACACACACATACATACATACATACATACATACATACATACATACATACATACATACATACATACATACATACATACATACATACATACATACATACATACATACATACATACATACATACATACATAAGTACGTACGTTTGTGTGTGTGCCAAAGGACTCGTTCTGACCCTATGTGAAACTCAGCGCATTTGTTTATGAGATAAGATAGTTTTCCTTGCGCGTGATACAGGCTCGATTCTTAATTGAAATAATTCATAACTCTTAATTTGTTTATTATATTAATACAAAGTTTATTATATTGGTGTGACTACACACACACACACACACACACACACACACACTCACACACACACATACAAACACACACACCGTGATTATGCTATGTGTATTTGTATTTTGTAATTGACCTTAGTCTATAATCAAGTTAAAGAGAGCTCCGGTGGCCTAGTGATTACTGTATCCGCCACGGATTTGGGAGGTCGCAGGTTCGAACCCCGGCTGAGTCATACCAAAGACTTAGAAAAATGGTACTAACAGTTAGTTGCTCGCTTGGCGCTCAGCATGAAGACATGAGCGTTATGACTGGTCGGCCTGGTGTCAGGATAATGCGACTGGGTGGGACATCATGCTACATGTCTGCTGCAAGATGTCCCAATGATACACAGCATTATAAACTGCCATACTACAGACATGGCTGCGATATGACTGAAAAATTGTTAAAGCTACGTTAAAATCCAAACCACCCTCCACCCCCACCCACAAAATTAAGTTAATTGTCTACCAGACAGGTGACATTAAATTTGAAAACAACATAATGTATTGCTAATATTTCTCAATGATTATAGATTAAATATTCAGGTAATTATTTATGTTCATTTGAACGTGAATCTAAGACAGTTTTTCACCTGGACATTTGTAAACATGTCGACAACTTTTATTGTATTAGAGAGAAGACTGACCTACATCTTGGCTCTATTGCACTAGTAGAATTTAACATTTTCTAAATCTTCTTATTATCCTTCAATTTTTACTATAAGAATAACCAGTATAGAATCAAATATCCGGGATATAATCTGTGTTACATATGTACAAAAAGTAAAAATAGATGTCGCTTTGGCTTGTAGACTTTTAGGGAATTACACAACGTTTTCAGTTACCGCAACTAGTCTATACAAGCTGGTTTTATTTATAGTTTTAGCACATGTGAAGACAGCCATGTAGAGGTTTACAAACACAACGTTTTGTGTTTATTTGTTTGTCGTATATATGTTTTGTATTTGCCTTTGAAAAAAAACTCATTAAGAGTCGAAAGCGCTTAGGCTAGTTAGTTACTAGTTTCGTACTGTTCGTCGTCAGTTTATTGCATCTATTTTAATTAATCCCTGACACACGTGATCCCTTGGTGGATCCAGTACGCTTGAAAGGGTTGTTATTCGCCATACGATTTGTATTCTTTATATATATATATATATATATATATATATATATATATATATATATATATATATATATATATATATATATATATATATACCATATGAACCAACTGTATTTCATGGAAACACATTGACAGTGGCAACAAACATATTATAAATGGTCAACGTACACAGATTTACGTACTGAACAAAATAGATACAAGGTTCTTTTTGGCGTTAAGCAGAAAAACTGTTTGTTTTTAGAACGCTGATTAGGCATTGATATGTCCCTTATTTTTTTATATGTAATAGGAAATCAGTTTTAAAAATCTAATGGAAGATTAAAATAATATATTAAAATAATTGTCTGAAACATTTTAAAGGGATTGAATAACCCGCTATGTATAAGGGATTAATTAATTACTAGAAATAAGGAAATAATAAAAATAACTATGACATACTAGTGTAGTATAAAAAGACACATATACATTTGTAGGTGAGGAACAGAAATAGTAAACGCTTGAAAGCGCCTCACGAAGCGTGTTTAGTTGACTTGTGTATTGGGGATAATGAAAACACTCTAAAACAGTCAAATCTAATCAGGTGTTTATTGTATATCTCTTAAGCAGATAAATAGCTCCACCACACAACACAAATAACCCACAGCACAAAAGAAATGACCCACAACACAATATAACACAATTAATTCACAAGACAACTAACAACACAACGGGAATGAACTCACAATTAAATTGACGAGACCATACAAGATATTGTACAATGTAAAGTGTTTTGTATAGTCATTTTGTATTGTTTAGTTTTTCTCTATGATTATGTTATGTATAGTTATGTATAGTTATATATTGGACTTGAATTTGTCTAAATTAAAGTGAGTACCTGACCACTATTTTTACTTTGGTAAATACCCCCCCCCAATTAATATTTCCCCGTGTGTGTGAGTTAAATATATTACGATCAGTATAAATAATGGCAAACATGTTTATTACGATCTTGGTCATGGACAATGGAATTTCCCAAAGGAAAACCTTTTGTATCTGATGTTTACCACATTCTTTATCATAATTTTTGTAACAGATTCTTTCTGTTTACAGCCTAAAATTTTCTAACAATGAACTTTTGACCTGAATTCTGGATCTACTTTTGTGTTGCATATATATATATATATATATATATATATATATATATATATATATATATATATATATATATATATATATATATATATATAATCTTGTTTGATTCCTTGAAAAATATTTGATTCTTGCATTCAATATATCTAGGAGAATCATTCTTATTTTCAATGTTGTTCAGTTTTTTATTTGGGTAGAGTTATTTATTCAAACTAGTATTCACTGGAAATACAAAGTCCTCTTCAATAATATTCTCGGACAGAAACAATAATCTGGAATTATTGTGAATTCAGACAAGGACATTTTGGATTATATTTATTGTGACTATTTGGAAGATCGTTAGTACATTACCACATTTCAGGCCACACAAGTCTAATTATGCGCATGCATGCCTTCTACCCTAATTTTTTTGCGGGTGGGGGCCGGAGGAGGTCAAAGTACATAATATCACGTGAGTCTTTAACAATCGTCGACTTAACCGTAATCCATAGAGCCACGTAGGGTCTTGCGCACTGAATGGTCATTGTTTTATATTTAGTAAGAACATGTTAGTATTTTCAAGGAAGCGCGTGTGCATTCCGTACAGAACAAATGGAAACATGTTTCAGTTTTAACGTGCATCGCTATCGCATTTTTTTCTATTGTGCAAAGTAACAAGAGATTTTATCATCAGGCGAGCTGGTAATTGTTTCTGTTTCAATTTAGTTTTATTGTTTCAGGTTAATAGCCAGAGCAAATCAATTTAGTTAGACCCTTTTTTAAAAAAGTCTTCCCTCTTTTTCAGAATATATTTTTGTTTGGTGTTAGATTACGAATCATTTACGTGCAGCTTGACATTTATGAAGACCTTCAGAAACGGTATTCAAATACTTTATCATTTTGTATCTAGAGAAATATATTTAAAATAATGAAAAAGAGATTTTTATGACGAAAGGAAATTAAATCAAAACGATAATGAACTCGATTCATTGGACGTGACATTTGAGGACGATAATAAACTCGATTATTGGTTGTTACATTTCCTTCATTCTATTACCTACAAGAGTTTTCTCTTAAAGTCATTTATTACACACAAAAAAAAAAAAAAAAAAAAAAAAAAAAAAAAAAAAACCGGCGCCATTTTAGTCTAAGAGATCCATGAATTTTATTTCTCACTTTATTGAAGATTATTACAAGGATATAATGTTTTTAAACACAACATAGTTATAATTCCACAAGCTTTAACCCCACAAGAACATAACTAAAGAAAACAAAAATTAAAATAAAAACGAAATAGCAAAGCACGCCACCGGCCACAAAGCCTAATTCACAACCCTAATTATGACAACTAGAAAACATCCATAGCACCATCCACACTATTGATTCCTAGAAGTTATTATCACCTCAACCAACAACTTCTAAGACTTAGAAGGCATTCACAACAGCATTCCCAACTACAGAACCCTTAAAAGGCAATCACACCTCCATCCCCAACCACTGACCCCTAGAAGGCATTCACACCTCCATTCATCTGACTCTTAGAAAACGTTCACAGCCCCAGCCCCATCTGCTGACATTCACAACCCTTATCCCCAACCACTGAACCCTAGAAGTTATTCACACCACCTATCTCCAACCACTTTCCCCTAGAAGGCATTCACACCCTCCTTCCCAACCACTGACCCCTAGAAGGCATTCACACCACCATCCCCAACTATTGACTCTTAAAAAGCCTTCACACCACCATCCCCAACTACTGACTCTTAAATGACGTTCACAGCACCAGCCCCATCTGCTGACCCCTAGAAGGCATTCACACCACCTATCCCCAACCACTGACCCTTAGAAGGCATTCACATCTCCATCCCCAACTACTGACCCCTGCAAGGCAAGTCTAAAAGTCCACCTAATATTCTGAGTATTATATAAAATACTAGATACAAATGTCAGACTGGATTTCATAACTGACTCTATTCCAGACTGGTTTCCACAAGTGCATCTTTTCCCAAATTGGCGGCCCATATGCTTCTATTCCAGACTGGTTTCCACAAGTGTTTCTTTTCCCATATTGGCGACCCATATGCTTTTATTCCAGACTGTATCTTCAAGTGTCTCTGTTTCATATAGGCTTTTTAAACACTGCAATGTATTTTAAAGTTTGAAATTCATGCTTTGTGTTTACTAACTTATTAACTAAACGTGTTTAATTTCGCTCATTCTCACAAAGTTGAGGATTATGCTATGTTAGGCAAAGAACCGAGGTATCCGAATGTATTGTAAGGTTATCGTACTTTTACTCTTATGTGGGTTAAGCAATTATGATCAGTATATTTCGCAATGTGAGAAATATAATTTCATGTTTTTGTTTATTAATGAAAGTTAAGAGCACTTTCAAACAAAATTTATGAAATTTGTACAATAAATGCATTCGCTAAGGGTTGCAAATGGTATTAATCTTTAGTTTAATAAATTACATTTGGAAAAAGCACTAATGAAGTACTTTTTATTTATTTATGCGTAATAGTTAAGATATAAGAGGAAAACATACTTATCAACGTATACATACACGTCACTTTTGCCATTTGAAAACATATTTTAATGATAGTTTTATCAGAATGCTTATACGCCTCAAGGCTATAAAGTAGGAAGGTCAATGCCATATGTTATAAGACAAATTTTTCTGACTATTCCAAAACGTTTCAAATGTACGATTTAAATTTGCAACTCAAGTTTTGGACCATGTTTTGTACATATAATTAGTTTGTTAGAGGAAATATTTTATGGATTAGTTATAAAGCTAATAGTTTGTATAGACTGCAAATTAAAAGGTCAAAGGCTGAAGATTGGTCATCAATTGTTTTTGAGAGGGACTGACATAGTTGTAGTCAAGATAATATATCAATATAAGACAATTCTGCCCTACCTAAATTAAACAATAATACTCTCGAAATGTCAATTTTAAAAAGATTTTCGAATTCGCTGTTATCGATGATATGGGAGTTATGCTTTCTACAAAAATTACTTTCAAACTATATAGAACTCTGCTAATATCATTTCATTTAGTTAGTGGTTTATAAACTGCTGTCTGATAAAATTTTATATTTTATGTCATTATGATCATCCATAATTACAAATGAATTTTTGATTCTTACGTTTAACTCTAGTAGAAGTTGTAAAGGGGAATAAATCGGCTATCTTTGCAGTTATTTTTCTTTTAATCTAAACAAAAACAATCTCCCTCGTGGAAAAGTGGTGGCATGGTGTGCATAAATGTTATATGTAGTGGTACGGGGTTCATAAATGTTATGTTTATACACTATTACGTCCTAGGGATTTAAACTAAAAAAAAAACAATACAAGATAAAACACAACAAGCATTAAAATTTTCAAACATTTTTCATTGTTGAACACCTTATGTCCAGCACTAACCTGGTGAGACAGGCTATATCCTGCATTACATGCTATATACTGTACTATCCTAGTAGGACACGTTATATCCTGCGCTAAACTGGTAGGACATATTATTTTCTGCACTAACCTGGTAGGACATGCTTTGTCCAGCACTAACCTGGTGGGACATGCTATACCCTGCACTAACCTGGTAGAATACGCTATATCATGCACTAACCTAGCAGGACACGCTAAATGTAGAGGAAGAACATAGTTGTGAGCATTTCAGATGGTTTTATTTATTTCAATTAATCATTGGAATTACAAAGTGCTTGGATTTTCAAATTTTTTAGTTATTGGAATTACTGTGATTTCATTTAAAGATATTCTGGATTATATCATAATACATTAAGGCTATTGATACGTCTTCACAAACAGAGTGAACTTCATTCAGAATACCATTGTGACTCATTTGGGTTACTCGATAGATTCGAACTTGTGATAGAATATTTAGTATTTCATTAAGTATAATGCACGTAGTTTTTAATTTTTCAATTTGTATTAAAGGAAATATATTAAAATTTATGAAACATGCACTTACTAAATTTCGCCCCGTTTTGTAACTTAGTTTAAGACTATAGATTCGTTACACGTCACAAAATGAGAGTAAATCATTCGGATTTGAAAGAATTGTTTGACTGAAAACAATCAATCCACTCGTTACAAAAGCAAGCTAAAATAGATTTCCCTGCAACAGAGTTATACTAGATACGTACACAACCATTACAGATCGACATCGTTGGTGCACATGTACATGGCAGGTATTGCAGGTACTCTTGCGTACGACATTTGACGGCATTACTGGTACACTTGCATGTAGCGGGCATTACTAGTACACTTGTATGTGACGGGTGTTGCTGGTATACTTGCATGTGACAGGAATTACTGGTGCACTCAAATTTGGCAGGCATTGCTGGTACACTTACATGTGACAAGCATTGCTGTTACAGTTGCATGGGACAAACATTGATGGCACACTTGCGTGTGAAAACGACAACAATCGATATATATATATATATATATATATATATATATATATATATATATATATATATATATATATATATATATATATATATATATATATATATATATATATATATATATATATATACATACATACATACATACATACATACATACATACATACATACATACATACATACATACATACATACATACATACATACATACATACATACATACATACATACATACATACATACATACATACATACATACATACATACATACATACATACATATTGTTTCGAGTCTATGTTCTTAAAATTTTTAAGGGAAAAGAGTAAAGGACAACAATCTTTGTAAAACTTAATAAATATGTTTATTTCCTTATAATACTAAGTGAAAATCAAAAAGAAAAAAAAGAAAACGACTTACAATATGACGAATTAGATCCCCAAATAATCAAAGAATTGCAGCAGTAAGTAATTTAAAGTCCTTAATAAAATTCAGTTAAAGTCCAGAAATATCCCCAAAATGGTGTCAGTGACATGTCTGTGTTAGATATTGACGTGTTGATGCGTCAGCAGTCTTTTGTTGAATCACAGAAATATAATTCCAGGTTTGAATTCATTATAAATTCCAGTGAATGTCTTAATCCAGTAATATTATCAGAACACTTTTGTATTTTCAAAGAAAATAATCACTTGAATTCAATAATTTGAAGTAATTCCAACCTCGAATTAAATAAATTATACTGGTCATAACATATATTACAACTTGAAAGTGATATATTTTATTTATAACACGAATTACCATGTCCTTACAGTTACAAGATAATATAGTTCTCCACTTGATTCCCGGTCACAATTTTGCAGGAATATTTAACGCCAAGCACGTAGTATTAGATGGATAATTTGATATGATATGATAGGTTAAAGCTAACACGTTAACAAATAAGAGATAATTCTGTAGAACAAACGAGAGAGAGAGAGAGAGAGAGAGAGAGAGAGAGAGAGAGAGAGAGAGAGAGAGAGAGAGAGAGAGAGAGAGAGAGAGAGAGAGAGAGAGAGAGAGAGAGAGAGAGAGAGAATAACAATAGCATGAGAATATGATAAAATTTTAAAACTCTGATTGATGCAAAGTACATATATAGACACAGTACTACCTTTGTATCCCCTAGAGATGCTTTGTAGGATTCTAGCCTCGTGTTCTATAGAAAATTAGTTTAATTGTAATACGATAGACTTAAAACAATTCTACAAAGCTCAATACATTTTTTATTGTAATGCAGTTGTATGGTTCCTAATAATGCTATCACAAATATATATATTGTAATAAGATATATAACACTGTTAAGGTCACTTGTTACGTGGCGGCAATTTGGTTTGGTTATTTTTCTATAGGAGATGATCGACCACGGTATTATCGATGGGAAAATATATTTTTTTATCAAACTAATGGATAGAACAAGAAATTTGAGCAGAGATATAGAATAGAACAACTCAATCCACCGCATATACAATTTAGATTTCCCTGCAAGAGTTATACTAGATACTAGAAAATGCATCCCCAGTGCATGACACATGATAATTTAGAAACTTTAAAAGCACTACTGAGGAACGCAAAGTGTGTTCAGGAAACAAAAGAAACAAAGTAATTTTTACAAATATTTGAAGGAATTGGTAAGTTAACATTTTAAAAATTTTCTGAAGCATTTAATTCATGTACGGTTTTCTTTTTACAAACACATCGTTTACTTTGTCGAAATCTTACATTTCTGATTTAAAATATAAATAGCAAAACCCAGGAATGTAAAAAAGTCCATGACCTGTTCATCGAGGACGTAAAGAAACTGTCGAAAATCCAGCATATTGTATTGACATTAACTGTAGCAATGCTGTAGCAGGCTGTTTGTCCTAATTCTAAGAAATAATTGCCAAGTTAATCGTCCTTCTTTCTATTTAAATACGATTTCGTTTTGATGTGATGTGATGTGATTATGATTTTTAACGTGTCTTTAATAATTTTTCAGTCATATCGCTACGATGTGTGCAGTGCGGCAGTTTATAGTGATGTCTAACACTGGGGCATCATGCCGCAGATATAAAACATGATGTCCCATCCAGTCACATTATCCTGACACCAGGCCGACAAGTCCTAACACTAACTTCTTTATGCTGAGCGTCAAGCGAGGTAGCTGTTAGTACCATTTTATGTCTTTGGTATGATTTGACCAAAGATCGAACCCACGACCTTCCGCATCAGAGCCGATTCAGTTTTGATGAAGCACCATCGCCATTTGTTCCTCCTTCTCATCCTCTTAAATTTTGTTATGGAGAGAGCAACACTTGCTATTTTTATATCTAATGCAGTGGCTATAACACTTGATATTGGTATGACTAATGCAGTGACTGCAGCTGTTGAAAGTGTTTTGCCTAATACAGTGGCTATATCAGTTGATATTTTTATACCAATTGCAGTTGCGATTACAGTTTATATTGTTGTACTTATTGAAGTGGCTATGACACTTGATATTGTCATGCTAATTGTTGTGTTCATTGCAGTTTATATTATTGTACGTATTTTAGTGGCATATCTTAATGCATATTATAGATGCTTTTTCAGTTTATATGGTAATGCCAATTTCAGTGGATATACCAATTTTTGTTACACTCGTTTCTTTAAATAGTTTATTTTTCAGTTATTCACCATGTGCTAATTTCGTCTTAAGCTTTTTGTTGAATTTGCTTAGTGTTTTCACAGGAAACATTCTCTAGCTGTGTGCGACCGTCAGTTAATTGCAGCTTTTAACTTTAAAAAGGTTTTAAATGTCGCTTCAAAACACTGACGTTAGTTAGTAATTTATGGAACGGCTTCTGTGAGCACTGCCGTTTGGCAGTGACAATGGCAAAACCTTTAGTTACCGAAATCTTTCCACAATAAAATCTGTGTAGTGATTTATTTTGGAATGGCTATGTATGTATGTATGTATGTATGTATGTATGTATGTATGTATGTATGTATGTATGTATGTATGTATGTATGTATGTATGTATGTATGTATGTATGTATGTATGTATGTATGTATGTATGTATGTATGTATGTATGTATGTATGTATGTATGTATGTATGTATGTATGTATGTATGTATGTATGTATGTATGTATGTATGTATGCATGGTTGTATGTATGCATGCATGCATGCGTGAAACTAAGCAAATACAGCAGTGAAAGGTATAAAAATTATTAGATAGGAACAATTGAGAATAGCATACATAAAAAAGTCACCTGAACCAGAGAACTATTGGGAATGAAAATATAAAAGATAGGACCATTCAGAATAACATCATAAAAAATGCAAAGTCTTGAAAAAAATGCAATTATTTACATCTACCAACACGATGTAAAATCATTATCGCATTATCTTTACCTGTCAAAACTGAGGACTGAAATGGCTCCATTCAGTTAATTCTAATCTGCAAATATAATGTCACATATCTTGCTCAAGTTCATTTGTTTTTCTGTGCATATATTCTAATCCTTCTGCTGAAAATGCAGGAATTTTAGCCATGCCAGATCATCAAAAAAGACAACGTTTTCCACTCTCTTATGCAACATAATAACGTAGAGAATCAAAGTCCTGACATAACAGTCCGTGTGAGTCGACCATGTCTATAGAGTCTGTTATTTACTCAAAGTCATCGTGTAGGATTTATCAGAATAGAAAAATAGGCTGACAATGTTCACAATTATATTCTTCCTCAGAGGAAATTGAATATATTGATAACATGCAATGTTTGCAGAAGTTCATAAAGACTCTTCTGTAACGCCTTCATTAATGCATCGACTATAGTTCAAGCCACATCATTCATGTATGAGTATTTACTTATTTTAAATTAGATTTAAATTGTTCTTTTGAAAGGAAATACTAATTTGCTTTAACCAAAGGTTGTTTAATCCTGATTTTTGAATGATCTGCACCTTACTTGTCATCATGAAACTTCCAGACGAAAACTATCGATCTCTAAGGTCTTTTATAATGGCGGCCATGTAATAAACTTAGATCAAAATAAAAGCGCTTCGAGCGGAATCGTCACACTCGAGGGTTGCAAGAATTTGTCTATCAATATGCGTAGCTTTCATTGTGATATATCAACGAGCAACATTCTATCCGGATTGTACTGGAGCAAACCTTTTTAGGTTCATTTCTGTTTTGGGGGATTTAAAGCATTATATCTCTCCTCCCTATTATTCGGCGTCGTTAACTAGGGAATGATCTGCCCGCGATGTAGTTGCCCAGTGTATATGTATAGATGGAATATTACAGATAGCTGAGCAAAGTATAGGAATAAATAAAAATAACGAGCACCATTTAAATGAATAGAAATATAAAATTTTAATCAAGTAACATAAGATCAAATAAAAATCATTTCTCATACAACCTATTTACTAAATTTCGTATATTCAACCAAAGCATAGCCAAAATTCACTTTCTAGTTCGACTGATGGCCAGTGGCAGTCTAATTACAGTGTACAACTTTCATCATGTATCCGAGTGTTGACTTTGAGTCCAATTCTAATGCTTTGACAGCATCACTTGAAAATTGTCTTCGTACGACTTGTTTCCCACGTCTACCCATGTGCTTGGTCCACTTTCGACCCTCGATATTATGACATCCCGTAGATGAAGATTTACCCGTTACCTCATTGGGTTCTTTTCATATCCATCCTTCTCCTTTCTCTCGTTCGAAGTACGAATCTGTCCGCTTAAATATAGAGTATGTCTCACGCTATACAAATACCCATACAGATCTACTTCTAAATATAAACTATATTCTCGTGGTCAGATTTAGGTGGTTTACACTGTACAATTATAACATAACGTGACTTTAATTCCTAGCTCCTCACATAGTCTATATTGAAGTATGTTTAACGTTAAGTTGATACACATAATCTTATCTCAAGTTCATTCGAATTCACTTGCAAGTTATACATTCCTAAGTACATTCTACAGACTAATATGTCCGTATACGCCAGCATACATTGCAACACGACTCATTTACATTTGGATATTCAATGTAGTTTAATGCTCGAATATATATTTCATAATATCCACTAAATCTAATTATCCTAAAGTAACTTGCATAAACAATTAAATATCGCGAACTCATATATAAATATACAAGAGTAAATATCATCCTACACAGAGATTTAATTCATATATCCTACTAAATATTACACATTCATATATTAGTGTAAATTCATGAAAATTCCTACTCAATTCTACATATCGAAAATTAAAACACATGCGATCAGTCCATTCTGAATTCTGAATTGATAATTGAAAAATCAAAGAATTAAATGGTAGAAACTAACATCTCACTAGAGTCCTATGAAATGAATACACGAATACATGCGTTAATCATAATATATCATGTCTGCAAAGAATCAGACAAATGAAATAGTATATTAAAAATTGGAGACTAAAATTGCGTACCTTACTGCCGTTTTTCATTCCAAACAAACGGTCCTAGCTCTTAGTATGTCTTCTTTTTTAAGACAACTATCTGGCCCTTTTTTGTAATTTCTCGAAGACACTACTTCATTAGCGTCTACGGAGTCAACTTAGTCTTCTCTCAAAAAAAATCTGACTAAAGGAGTTTTCAAGAGATAGTTTCTTAAATTGTTTCTCAAAGTGTACGGCCTTAAATTTCTTTGACCTATCAGAAATAACTGTTTATATAATTTTCCCTCCAAATCAAGTGTCAGTCGTCGATTTCACTGGCCTAAAGCATGATGGAATTAGCTTCCTTTTGAAAAATTGATTATTTGACGTGCGCCTCTTTTGAACTGATACGGGTCGGATTATTATTTCGCGTACGATATGTACCATGAAAAACGATCGGATCATTTTTCAACTGAAGCTTAACGTAGTTCCCTTTATGTTTAGAGATGAAATAAAGAAATAATCATTGAACATTCTCCAGACATTTCTTCTTCGATTATGTTAACTTGAAAACACAATTTATTTGACCTTAAGTTTCAACGAGTTTCAAAATTCGACCCATCACAATTTCGTACAAAAATGTCTACGTACTTTTACACTAATTTTGCTGTATGCACCTCTCTATGGTTGGTTGGTTGGTTGGTTTAAATAATGACTTTGCACAGGACTTTGGATGTATAGGAATAAAGCGAAGTGAATACTTGCCACTTAATGGTATCAGAATCAAATTTTAAAAAAACTAACGCACATTACTGAATCGTCAGTGTTGAATGCCTACATAACCATCGTGATTTGTATTACAAACAACACAGACGTTATTCAGTTTTATGCGGCAAAGTTCTCGTCTTTCTATGGTATGTTTGAAATTAGTTTCATAAATTAGTTTCATACTTATCATCAACGATATATCTGACACATTTTTAGAATGTGTATAGTCCATATAAAAGTCATCTTTAAGTTAGCAAACTTGGGTTGTGTTGTTTTTCCTACCAATAAGTATAAACTTCCTGTCACGTGCAACATGAGTATCAAAGCATACAATCATGACCGTTAGAATCAGCAAGAATGGTGAGGCGAGCTATTGACTGAACCAGAGTGAGTATGGGTGAAAATACTGGAGTCCAAAAGATGTGCTAAATACAGTTGAGACTTGTGATTGATATGTGTAGTTCCGCATTAGAAGCGTGATAAGAGAAAATTCTCTCAGAAAGTTAGAGCAGTCCAAGAACGTACAGTTCTGTCTACCATTGGCAAGAATTCCCTCAGCATTGTACATAATGTAAACTCACTGTTCGTCTGAACGTAAAACGAAGGAAGACATATACCAATAAGATAAGGAAGAAAAACAGGACTGGGTAACATTTACAAATATATTCGCATGTGTTCTTGCATAAAGAACTAAGCAATGCAAAAAAAAGGGAATGCCATTTATATATATGTTTCAATCATTTTCGAGTTATATAAAGATATGAAGAATGTAAAATATATATAAACATAATTGAATGTTAAACGGTTTTTATCCGTGACATTGTTTCTACAAGAGGCGATGACCACAAGATTGTAAAGAATTACATGACGCTTTGTGCAATAAACATATAGATATCGTTTAAATGTAATTACATTCTTGTTCATATATATATATATATATATATATATATATATATATATATATATATATATATATATATATATATATATATATATATATATATATATATATAGTTTGAATGTAATTACATTCTTGTTCATAATTATATATCTTCAGTGTACTTTGCGTGATTTCTTCATTAAGATGTGTTAAATATTACAGAGAACAAAGTTAAAGCTTATAGGTTTTAATGACCAGCATCTTCATTTATTTGCTAAGATTTATTTAACGTTCAATGGACGATGACAGTGATCATACAATTATGCTTGATACGTTTTCCTATTAATCAAATGAATTAAATTTATTCCTGACCCAAATGCCTTTCATTTCACCAATAAATGAAATTTTGAAACCTAAAAATATTCAAAAGGATGACAATGTTAATGGTTTGTAACACTAGACAATTTTTTAAAAGAATTACTATTGAATATTCTTCCTATCCTTTTTCCAATCGTCAAAATGTCACGTCTTATTGCAGTATAATACATACCTACCTTTCTTACGTATTTTATAGTACATGTCATACAGGTAATGTACGCGGCCTAAGTCACTTTTTTCCAGCTAAGGTGTCATTTTGGAGAATTTGAGATCACCTACTTTTATATGCGTTTATTCACTTTATTTCGCGTCTTATCCATCAAATTTTCACTGAATAGTGTTGTATAAATTCCTCGAAAATGATTAACAGTAAATTCAGCGATAAGGTACTTAGACTGTTTAGGCAAGTCAAGCAAGCGAGGTGATCTCGTTTAAACCAGTTTCGTCGTACGCTAAGACGTAAGAGGGAACACGACTGCGTTAGCGAAAAAGTTATATTACAACATAAATAGAGACACAACAATGTCGTCATTTATTAGCAAAGCCTGGAAAACGTCGGCTGGAGAAAAAGTCGGCATACAAGTACAATAAATTGGAGGTAATTGATTTAACTTCGTATACGTCTTAAGTATGGCATGTCATAAATTTTATTTAAATTCCTACTTAACACATATTTGTCCCATATAAGTGTGTTCTTTCATAAACTTAAAAGAGTAGAAAGACGACAGGAAATTCAAATTAATTTTAGTTAAATTTTACATCATGGTAAATTATCATTTTGAAGAAATGTCATATGTTCACGCTAAGAATCAAACTTATGCATTTTACTCCTCTATCATATTTATAGTTGAACATCCATCAAGGAGATGAATGAAGATGCACGCGACTTCTTGTTCTTGATCGTACACTTGATTCCCCCTGTACTAGTAATAGTTCAATCCAATATTGACTTTCTTGACCCCGTGTAATGCCGAATTGCCATTGTAAAAGTACGTAGCGATCGATAATTTCCGTTTGGAAATTGTGTTATGACAAGTAATGTGTAGATCACTTTATGGTTTTTTCTTTACTTGATTTTGTTATAACTATATTACAATTAAATTTTAAAAATAGTGTTAGTTTTTAAAACTTATGTCAGTAAATACGCTTACATGACCCGTATGACTTGTACTATAGTGTTAGATAGAAATCAGTGTTATCAAGGATTTCATAAAGGAACGTTGTGTTTTGTTTTCCACAGCGATTTACGTTTTAGCGTAATTGTAAATTTTCACGATGAGTCTGTAAAATCGTGAAATTAGCCTTTATATAACCTAATGTCTCTATAAGTATGGTTCCTAATAAAGAGAAGATAGCTGCATGTCTTATAAAGAAAAATATATTATAAACTGGTAACATGTCCATTTCAGGAAATGGGGTATGACTTCGGTTACTGGTAACACCTAGAGCTAAAGAAAGGGGTATCATTTGGGTTATTGGTAACATGCAGAAATAAGGAAATGTGGTATGATCTGAGTTACTGATAGTATATTGAGTTAAGGTAATGTAGCATGATTCGGTTACTGGTGATTCGACGTCATGGTCATCAAATAAGTACGAAAAAAGAGCGATAACCTACAAGTTTTGTATATTTGAAAAATATAAAATTTTATTTCCATATAGTACAACATGAAAAAATTAAAAAATAACTTACACTATGGTGAATGAATTCCTAAAGTCCTAAATATTCTATCAATTCCAGAAGTTTCAAATAATCTGAATGAGTTCCAAAGATATTCCAAATGAAATTATGTATTTTTGTAATGTATTAGCAATACAGAAGAATCACTATGTTATAATCATAAAATATCTTCAAATGAATTCATACTAATCCCGTACGGCTATTATATTTACAAAAAGTCCCTTAAACGATTATTAGAGCAATATAATTCCAACGAATGATTAAATTAAATAAATGAATCAAACATTGCAATATAAAATATCCAAGAGTGATGGCACTACTAAGGAATGCCTTATTCGACGTAGTAATTCTCTTATATAGAATATCAATACGTGCTGGAGAGAATACATATTATGCTCGACCGAATCATAATATTATTTTGCAATCACGCATTCATTAAACGGATCAGCTGTTCCAACACCTACCAACAAGGAACTATGTCAGCTCGGACTCTTGTTGGATCACGTGACGTTTACTTGTACTAACAGAACGACTAAACCTTCTAACTTTATGAACAAAATCGACACACTATATTCATGACATATCTTACGCTGCGAACTTACTATTGATAACAGAATACTATTGACTAAATAACTCTTAGGAACCATTATTATAGACGATAATACTCAAAAATAGATGTATATTAGTAACATGTAGACGTACTTAATTGGGTATGCTTTGGGTTACTGGTAATATGTAGAGCTAAGGGGATAGAGTATGATTTAACTTTCTGGTAACATGAAGAGCCAAGGAAATGGGATGTGAATGAAATAGTGTAAAGGGAGTTAGCATACTATCAGTTTATTTCAGGTAAAATAATGTATCGTAGTTTCAGTCTTGTTTTGAGAAATATGTGCGAAAAGAAGAATAAGATATTTATCAGAAAACATAATTACGGTTTGGTCGTCATTCTCAGACTGCTTCAAATTACTGCTGTAATATTTGCTTGTGCAAATACATAGGTTTGCTATATTTTATCAGTCTATAAGCATTTAGCCATTATGCTATCTTCAGCACAACACAAAAATTCAGTTTTCGTTACAAGCTCATTTAGAAATTTGCGTTCAATACATTGAGCTGAAACCATCACGACGTTGTTCATATTTCAGCTTTATTATTTGTCCAATGTTGATCTTTAATATAATCTTTCATCATCGGGCATATCAACCTTTCCTGTAGTATTCATTGTGCCGGAGATGTACACGCAAACGCACTCGTAGCTACGACATTTACCGTGTCCACAAAATAAATATGATATTAATTAAGGTAAAAGTAAACCAGTGTTGATCTTACCAAATCATGTAAAGATAAAATTGTATCCAGGAAAATGAAATATTAACACCTTTTAACTCGAATCTAATTTTAAATTCTATAATGTTGTTCATGATTGTACCATTCCATAAAGGTGATAAATATTTGGAATTTTTAAGACTGAGAAAACGGTATACATTATTACCGATCATTTTGTACAGAAGGGTTTTGTCACGTGGTTAATATTTAGTTGATCACGTGACTCCAGTCCAGAAGTCATTCTTCTAATGAAAGCCTTGTGATAAGGTCAAAAGCTAAGGAATCATAACCTATTATACTAGAGAGAGGTATCTATTCTCAGAGTCACTGACCGCAAACAACTTTAGCAGGTAACAATATTCATCCTATGTACTATGTCTTATTTTTAATGTTCTTAACTTCACACTAAGTTCCTTCAAAACTTGTCTTTCAAGTAACTGAGTAAATACTTTGGTTATCATTGGCTTGGGCTGGCATTTCTATTGCGTCTATAGACTTCGTACTGGCATTTTCATTGTGTCCATAGACGTTGTAATAACATTTCACTGCATCTAAGGACTTCGTACTGACATTTTCACTGCGTCACAGACCACGTACAAACATTTCCATTGCGCCCACTGACGTCGTGGTATTGACATTTTTATTGCCGGATTGACTTTGTGTCCTTCTATAACGTATTCTCAGTTCTTCTTTATGACTTTCTTCTTTACTTCATTTTAGCTTCTATCTTCACTTCTTTTCCTTTGACCAGGTCTTTCATTCATTGTCGAAATGTCATCAGGGCTGAAAAGCCAAGGAGAATGATGATTAAGCAGAAGGATAATAAATATAATAAAATAAAAAATAATAGAAATTCAGCAGCAGATGTCGATGAAACGACAACTGATCGAGTTTTTCGAGTACATGCGCCTTTTAGCAACAGTACATCTTTTTCGTTGTGGCACTGAAAGTCTTTTTGGGGGATTCAATTTTTTTTTGCTTGAGTAGATGGATTGGTGTTGTGTCACATTTAATATCTTCTTCTTCATATTTCTTTTAGATTAATGTTGTTTATTGTCTGTGGGAGTACTGATTTTCTAGCTCTCAGAAGTGAATGAATTATGTTTTTCAGAGAAATCTATTTCCACCCGGTTTTAAGATAAGGTGTGTTTTAGAGTGAGTATTGATTCTCAAATTGGTCAATTGTTTTCTTGAGAATATATGAGAATCTCGTGTAATAAAGGACCTGCTGTCAAATTAATCTGACTTCTAACAAACCGCGAACGTACCTAAACATTTTTTTTTGCGACTGATGTATATAGTACACAAATGAGTTTGACAGCCAGATGAAATTGAAATAAAGCCATGTTGAAAACTGCCAGGAAGGATACAGGTGAATGATGGTTTTATAGACAAAGACAGAAACGAAGGTGACGTCTAAACTACTAGACCTCCTCCTTAACCGCCATCGTGACGCAAGACCAAACACAATTTCAAAAAACCTGGAGTGGTAGATTTAAAATCGATTATTAAATATGTATGTGGTGATTGAATGTTATCTTCTTAATCATCGTATTCATGTTATTCTTACAGTAAAAAAAGAAAGAAAGTAGATTTCTGGACCAAGTATCCAATTTCTCTGACCCAGAGGCCACCAGATGTCTTGAAAAAATACTATTTCTATGTCCAAAGGATCCTAATCCATCCCTCTCCAAACAACTGTATTTTCCCACCCAAAAGGGTTTCTTTACCAGGGACCTATCTCATCTGTCCAGAAGGACCCCCTACCTTTCTAACAATACCACCACCGACCACACCCATCAGATTATATATCATTAACTAGCCCGAAGTTTGCTTGCTTTCTAATATTTTTCATTGTCCAACTAAAGACGGAGTTGTTCATAACCTTAATGAAGTTTGTTTTTCTCGAAATCCGGTTTTGCTACAGCTCTCCTTTAGGTTGTTTCTGCTGACATAACCACTCATATATGGTGACTGATTGAATTTTAACACGCGATACAACACCAGCATTTACTACTTGTTTTAAAACGTTGTAGTGCAAAATATAATTTCGCTTATCAAGTAAATTTGGGACT
Organism: Potamilus streckersoni; assembly: GCA_016746295.1. NCBI lineage: Eukaryota > Metazoa > Mollusca > Bivalvia > Unionida > Unionidae > Potamilus > Potamilus streckersoni. Next base: position 1,015,362 of record JAEAOA010001492.1, on the reverse strand, counting down.
AGTTTTTACCATAGAACTTTGTTTTGGTGATGCTATTGCTTGTTGATCCTGAGATAACAAACTATAGTCGATTTTCATTGATTCCGAACAGAAAGGATAAACGCTGTGGAAATCATGCAATGAAGTAGGATAGTCAAGATCAACTTCAACAAAATATGAAACATCTTCCGGTATCTTTTTTCTGTCTCCGCCAGAAACTGGTCAGGTGTAATCAAATGAAATCCACCAATCGGCATTGGTTCTGACCATACAAAACCTTAAAAGGTATTCGTATCGAGATAAATGAAATACTTTGATGGACGCTCAGTATTAATCTTTCAAGTATTGTTGTTTGCTTCTTCTTATTTTTTGTTAAAACGCTAATATCGCCAGGATACCTTTCTAGATCAAGTTAAACATGTCAACATCTGTTGGTAATTCTAACTCCACCTTACTAAACTTTAAAAGAGCATTCCACAATAACCCAGGAGCAGAGTAATACCAACAAGGATATAGACCTTAATTGTTATAGCTTACCTTTCGAAAGCTTTCAAATACATCAGCCAGCAATAGCACATCCGTTTTCAAATGGAAATCATGGTAATCGCCAAATGTCTTTCAATTGAATTCTTTTCAAGTATCTTTTGCATATTTGTATTCCTCACCGTTATACTTTCGTTTTTTAGCTGCGAATAAAATTGATTTTTGTCGGGTAAAGAAGTTTCTTCAAATTTACTCCAGTCTTCGAGATAAAAGGGTCACTTTGGAGGCGCCGAAACAATCTTGCATATTATAAAACTCGCTACAGCCTTTCACCAGCTCTTCTAATGATACTGCCATAAAGTGTAGGCTGTCCATAAAACACAACTTACCGAAAGTGACTGATATATACTTTTCAAAATTATGTGGGATACACTTGATTGCGTTATCGAGTTTTAAACGATACGTTATGCCAGGATCACCAAAAGCTTCTACGACAATGTGAGTGATGTGACTGTCATATCCTCGGAAATAGTGAAGAACAACCGGAATATACATCAGATATGGTGATATACATCAGACATGGACAAGCGTTTGGTATAGCAACACTATCGTGTTAAAGATGAGAATATTGAGCGAAGTGAAATACAAAAGAAAGATTTCATTTACTGGTTGTTTTGTGATGATGTTCCAGAAATGAAACGAGTATATTATGTTAATATTGTGGTTATTGTTGATAATTTTGCAAACTTGTCATTATAAGATGTGTTTCAACCTCATCCTGTGTTTGATCTTTATGAGGCGAACGTTCGTGTTATCATTCAAAAAGAAAAACAAAAGAGTTGCTTATTTAATGAACAACGGTGGATATCATGTGATATATGTCAGAGAAGTACAAGCATTTTGTTAATCATTATAGTCCTCGATTTATTTATGGAACGTTTGATGGACTTATTCCAGATGGTTTAGTAATAGATCACGTCAACAAAGTTAAAACAGATAATTTTCTAGAAAATTTAGATCTTGTCACGTCAAAAGAAAATAACAGACTAGGAAGAGGTGGTGGTATTAACTCTTGATGCCCGGCAAAACATATTGTTTCATTTAATCTTGAAACAAACAAGGAAATCAAATTTAAATTAATTAATTCTGCTGCAAGGTATTTTAAAATTAATCCGGAAGGAATAAAATTTGTCGCAGATGGTATCATCGTCCGGCATGATAATTAAACTTCATGTAATATTTTAGCAAGCTCATCTAAGACTGATGCAGCTATGGTACTAAAACATGATTTCAAACCAATCATATACTACACGAATTGTTTTTTGTCGTATTATTGTTTTCTCTCCGAATCTGTTAATAATATTTTAACGGTCCCGCCATAAACCAAAAACAAGTTAACTGAAATATTGTTCTTCTGATATAACATTTTTTACTGCCTCTTTAATGGCACTAATACCATATACTTTTGCATGCTTGCTATATCTTATATTGTCCATTATGCTATTATTTACAGTTTTACAAAATTATATTACAAAATGAATCTACTTTAAAACTCAAACCTATTTTATACACCATTCACACCAGGGGAAATAACTTTAGAAATAGCACAATAAACTTATATCAGAGATTGATATCAGCGAAACTGATGTCTGCAAATTTGAAGTCGCAGCGACAACATTGTGGGATACAAAATATGGAAGACCGACAACTCATCGATATAACAAAATATCATATCACAAAAACGTTTAAAATTAAATTTCTCAGTTGACCAGAATCAGTTACTTTGGCAGCTGATAAGACGTTTTCAAACATAAAAATTCCAGACCGACAGAGAAATATAAATTTGATTTCATATTTGTCAAGTCTTTAACTTGATGACGTTCGCCGATGACATTTGATATCATTATGTGAGCCAGTAAAATGTAAATCTTACTTACGCAATTACGAAAAAAATCTGCAAAACATTATTTTGCAATACTAAGCTTGTTAAGCTCTTTAGTTGGTATCTAACTTTTAAATTTATTGCTGTACCCACACCACATGATAAGGCTCTTATTACCACACTTTTTCATAATCATTCGATTATGAAAACATATTGCTCAGTTTTTGTAGTTCTTGTTCGTAAAAGCTGTCAATTACTGGTTTCCTGGCTTGATCCTTTAGTGCGTACGCTACAGGAATTGTTAAAATTACTTTACCAAAGACAAGTAATTCTTCGGTCCAGTTTGGAGTAAATCCTTTTATGAAATACTTTCTTTGTCAGAGAAATTCGAACTCGATCTCCGGCTTAAATTTGTGCCGCCAATATAATGTTTTCAATTGCAAGAATCGGATTTTAATTGTGTCATTTGGTGACATTGTATAAGTTGGACATTTTGTATTATTGCATTTATCAACAATCTGTGGAAGATAAAAAATACCTGTTTGTGTTTTGAGCTGTGAAATTTGTACGTATCAGCTCGTGTAGTGTACGATTAACTGTTTCAACGACAACGCTTGTTTCTTCGTTTCCTATACCTTATATTTTGTTTTATTGCTCCAAAAACTGCTCAAATATTTTTTTAAAACTCTGCTTCGTGATCGGTGGTAACGATGATATTTTAATTCGTTAGTTATCGATGTTCCTGTTTTTTGTAATGGGTATACTAAACGCTTATTTACTAAAAACGTCAATAACGTTAAAACGGGTATTTTTTTGGAACGACATCGGCGCAAGCATTAAATTGAACAAGATTTGAAAATCTATTAGATTTATTGTCCAAATATCATCAACAGCATTTACGACAACCTTACGTCGCGGAAACTTTTTTAGGTTTATGTAGTTCTGAGAAAAAGCGTATCGCATGCAATCATCAGATAATTTTCTTCCAGGACCTAATTTTTATTTTACTCCGATTAATCCCCGAAGTAGCTTTCTATCAAATCGTTCTCGCATATTTGCAGGTTCCATATCGTTGAGTGCATCTTACATTTTTATCATAGCCAGGCTTATCTTGTTCGTTATCCCGATAACAGATATCATAGTGCATTGCAATCGCATCAACTTGATTATAGGGCTCATTGTCATGTAAACGGATTATCATTTTTGTCCAGTTGTTTTCAAGTGGATTATACGCTTCGGTGTGTTTGTGGCTGTGCAATGTCTAACCTCCACTTTGTTTCGGTAATTTTCCAGAGCCAATTACTTCTCCGCGATTGCAGTGTTGACAATACATACAAATATCTTTTATCACAACTATAATTGCACATTGTTTTTGTATTTTTGTAGTCGACAAAAGTAACACCCTGTCGTTGAGAGGGATTACAGATTTCAGCGACGAAGTCTGTCAACGATGGAATCTCAGCCACTTGTTTGCATGACATTGCCTGGAATATATAGTTTTTCTACCGCAAACAGCATAAATACTTTTAATATCATTCTGCTGTTTTTGTCTCTGTGCCCTCGTCCGCGTTAGACGTCTTAGTTTTGCATTTGAAGAATATGTTGTTGATGACTGTGTCATTATTGTTATATTCGATTGTGACACAAAATTAATTCGTCCTTGACCTTGTCGTCGCGCTTGGCTGTCATTGTTATTGCTCGCATATCTAAAACATTGTAAAATAAACTTTAGACAATTAAGATATGCGAAGTTTTCACTCCGTTACATTTGTCGGACGGACATAATAGATAAATATCTACGAGTCGATTTTTGAATCAGATGTAGTTAATAAGATGAGTAATTTAGTTTTTCAAATTTTTAAAAATGTAGTTTTAATAAGATCACTCAGAGGATTATGGTGAACAGCAATCGAATGAGTTACTGATCAATCATTGAAGTTTTGTATGTATACAATGTACGAATCACCTGCTGGTACGTCAAGTTCATTGTTGGAATATACTCCATGATTTCCATTTTTGGCATAGAATTTTAATTTTATAGTATATCAAAATTACTCAATAGCGTCTGGTCCCTAGTGTAGTCATTCACCGACCGATTCATAACAGATTCGTAAGTAGACTTCACACTAGTTCTGCTAGAAGCAGAGCTATAGAACAAATCGTCCTTATTTTTTTTTGCGCCCTCGGTCGTGTTGTGTTTGTCTTTTTTAGTTGTTGACGATCTTGTTTAATAATCGGCATTTTATTTATGTTCTTGTTACATAAACTACAACGTCAACAATTGTTATCTAGCCGCGTTTTTAATATTCTCTTTTATTCTATCGCATACAATTTCTCGGTATTTTACTTCTCATTGATCCTTTTACCGCCGACACAAGTTGATTAGGATCAACAATAATCCTCATTGTTTTGTTGCACTAGAAAAAGTTTTTCGCTGATGTCGTGTTGGTGTTGTAGTCTATTTTATTTTTGGTGAGCTTTTTTGGTCTAGCTGACATTTATTTTGTATTGTCACATAAAACTACATCAGCGCTTGATTCCGTCTCCGGATACCGCTCTTTTAGGTGCTCTTGATATTGCTCCTGATACTGCTGTTAGCCCGAGTATTCCTAGTACAGGATTTGTTTTTGGTATTGAGCCCGCTATCACAGAAATTGCTGCATATCGGTTGGCTATTGCTGTGCAACAGACAACTTAAGAACAAACGGGTTTCCTTGAATATTTTTGCGATTGGGTTTATTGGTTTGTTGTTGCGTCAAAATTACTTTGATTGCTATTTTTGACGACATTGTGTTTGGCGACCTAGTCGCTGATTATATGTTTAAAGAAACATAATTGCGCTTAGCCACCGCTGCTGATGAGTTTTTCAACTTAACCTGGCGTTAGGTACATTTATTGAGTGGTGTATTCTGTTTTTATTATACTTCTTTGTCACATAATATTGGTAACGAGATTGTCGTCACATTCACACTATGATAGTCATTCTTCCTTTGTCTGCGTCAACTGTGAAGAATCTATCACTAACGACTAATTAATATACGTTATACACATCAGCTGGTATTTTGTCAAACGTCCAAATGAGTTTAACTGTAGATTCTATAGCTCGTTTAGATTGTTTTCATACGTTGAAGTTAAAGATTGGGTAAAGAGTACAAAACTACCCGATTCTATTTTGAATTTAACCTAAAAATAATTCGGCTGAAATCAGTGTTAACACATACGAAGTTGTTTTGCGCTTGATCACCAAGACGCATCTGTGGTTGAAACACAACAAAGAAGTGTCGCGTTAATTGATCACTTGGATCGGTTGTTAAACTTTCACGTGTTTGAAATTGTTGTTTGATAAATTTTGTTGTGCTGAAAATATATCTTTTTTGAGATTTAAATGACATCAATTTACTCACCGATGGAATAACTAGTGGCATCCATAGCGCAAGTTTGGAAGTTAAAAATTGTCCTTCAGCTAATCCATCCGCACGTATTATACAATCGTTTTGTTCTGCTCGATCTAAATTGAGGGTATGTTTTAGTCTTTCTTTATCGCGGCAATATTCGAATTTGTTTTTTAAAATGGAAGTATCATTGTTATTTAGCTAGATTTTGTGGCAAGTGCTTTTCGTTTGGCATACTGTCGTTGTATTCTTGAGACCGCTATTGAATCTTATTGAATCACACATCGCACCTGCATCATTGTCAGCTGGATTGGCAATTAGACTATTATTATCTGGACCAGGAGCGTCAGCATCAGTGCGGAATTTGCTTGTAAAAGCTATCTCAAATTAGGTATCTTTAAACCACATCATGCTTGTGACCACCGAGCATTTCTAAACAAACTCCAACCATTATTGACAACTGCGATTTCTATTAATATTTGACCATGTACTTGTATCATCGCCTTACATGACTGTAACACATCATCTCGTGTAATGAAAATTTTGACGCCCGCATTAGTTGGTTCGTTTGAGGTTTCGTCGAGATACTCGAATTATTCGAATTCTGTTACTGTGTCGTCCGTATAATGTTCTTCGGCGAGATCAATATAAATTTAAACTGACCTTTTTATATAATCGCCACACAAAATTCAATCGCAACGACTAAAATGGTTTATCAAATTATTTGTAGCTCGTAGCCTATTATAGTTTGGAGCTAACTCGTTGAAGTTTCGTTTTACATTTGTTTTAATGACATTATATTTAATTTTCTTAGATTATTTTACGTGATATAATCGCTATGAAAAAGTTATATTCCTCTGCAGTTAATAATCTACTAAATCAAATATGATCTAATCTATCAATAATCTCGTTGTCGATCTCTTTGCTTTCATTAACGACTTCATTTGATGATATGAACAACACAAATCATTCAACCAATTCAGTGCATGATATAAATACTCGTAACATCCTCCGTATCTTTGCTGAGATCCGTATCACCTTTCAAAAATAATTTATAGAAATTCCAGCCTTTTTCCAAATCGCTTTATTGCCCTAGTCTTAGCAGCGGTATCAAACATAACATTAGCTATAACACCTCTACGCATCGCATTGTAATGTTTTGCTATTTGGACAACAGCATCTTCACATTTGATAACATCGCCATAGTTGTACACATTTAAAATAATTTGTTATAATGTGGCTAATTGTTTTTTACATTTAACATAATACCATTTTCTATTATCATTAAGGTTGTCGTATTTGCTCTTCATCAGAACTTTATCGATAAAATTGTCATATTCGCTTTGGATATTACATTTGTAGCATGCGATATATTTTAAATTTTTTTTCTTTAATCACTTGTAATTCTCAATAGATGGTTTCTCTTGATCAACTGCTCCCTGATGTTGTTTAATCAATTCCGACATATTTTCAGCTTCAATTTTTTTCAGCAATATTTGTTAGAATTTTTTTCTGACTCAGCTTTTTAATGTTCTTTTAACTGTCCTGACAAACCTTTTCTTTGTAATTGTTTAAGATCGTCTACAGATAATGCTGATATTTCTGGTTGTTTGACAGGTATTGCTTCAATAACCGGCTACAAAAGCTTAGCAGTTACTTCTTCTGCTGAAACTTATTCTCGACGTGCCTCTCCCAATATTTTCTTAAAATCGTCTCGAGTTGCAACATTTTTTTAAGTAATTCAACTATTTGTTGATGTTTATCACTAATTTATTTTTATACGCTTTATTAAATTCGTATAGAGAAATTAGAAACATAAGATAACAAAATATCTTAGCTTGATCACAGGAAAGTTTGTCAAATAAAAGGAATTATATTTATATTTGGTTGCTCTGTGATATTATTCAGTAAACTTATATTTTGTTACATCACCACATTGCTCGTTGGCAATATTTCTCACATCAACATTATGGAGTCCAGAAAACAAAAAGATCCTGTATTTGGCCGAATGAATCTGTCAACGTTAAAGAACCTCTTAACTGAATTTCATCTTTTGTAATGCGACAATGAAAAGTATGATCTAGTCTTATTCATCTACTTATTGTATAGAGTGATGTCGTTAAATTTAATCATTTTATACTTGGATTAATCAATTTTATTCACGGGAACTAGGTCTGGTTGTTTGATTAAAATATATCTTTGCCAGCGTCAAGATCATCGCGAAGATTGTTGCTAGAGTCTCTCAATAACTCATATTTGTCCTGCTGCGGATTAATTCTATAAATATACACCCTATCGTAGTTAAAGTTGTCGTTGAGCAAAATATTACTTAATAGATTTTTAACCAGATCAACAATAAGTTACTGACAATCTGAAAGTCCTTTGTTGTTTTTATGCTTGATTAATCGTTACGTATCAAAATTTAATAACGAAGACTATGTCGTTGAAGCTGACTTCCCCATTGTTATATAAGTTTATGTTATATATTTTATATAATGTCAGTTATACAAAGTTTGGAACAATACTCATGAGATTAGTTTTCGCTGACGAACCAACAATATCTGATCCATTAGCTTTCGTCAAGAAAACTGGCAAAACAATGATAGGTAATTTATTGATGTTAAATCAACAATTACTAGTTAGAAAGTAGATTATCCACCACTAAAGGTTGATCGTACTCAAGCGATAAGTTACTCATAACTAGAAAGGATCGAGGATAACAAATTTTTATTAAACGGTAACTTCAATATGTAAGGAAATATTTTGTTTTATAAAATTGGAGACCGCATATCCTCCAGCAAACTTTAATCAAACCCAAACGGTAAGTTATTTGCAGTTGAATTATGTTGATAGCAACAAGCTTGATAAAACTGGTCGAATGATTACTAATAATATTATTGTCATGTAAAAAATACTGGGTTAGAAACTGTATATCCGCCAGCAATCGTTGATAATGCACAGCTATGAGCTATGCTCAGCTAAAATAGACTATAACAGGGTTAATAAAAGCCGGCGGCAGAATGACAGGTAACCTTATATTGAGCAATAACTGAAAAATATCTGGTTTTCAATAAATTCGCCGCCAGCTGGTGATACTGATGCTAATAATTATGTTCAGTTAAAGGAGCACTCACCCCGTATTTAAAACTATCCGGTGGACCAGTGCCACACAACATAAATATGAAAACCAACAAAATAATAACAACATATGTTCCAGTTAACCCTAATGATCTAACAAATAAAACGTTTTGTTGATAGTCTATCTATTGGTGTAAAACGAACCGAAAACAGTGTTGAGTATATTCCAACACTTTTTAAAGCAACTTATAATCGAATTGGGTTTGAGGTAAGCGTATCATCATATTATCCTGAAAATTATTCTCATCATGCTTTCGTTGTTGGTTATGGACAAGAATAGACACATAATGAAGAAAAAGAATTTTAGATTAAAATTGGCTGTCGAGTTGCAGTTGCTGTTTGGCAATTTCATTTGTGCGGCTGATTGGATCCTATGATTGAGATAATTCATAATTGGCGATTGGAAGAATAAAATGAAGATATTAACTGGGTAATATTGTTTAGTACAGCAAACACGTATATTTCAACAACACAGTACTTTAAAATTCAAACTGCAAATACTTTGAACAAGTACTTTCTTTCGACTTTATGTTGTCAAGGATGAATGTCCGCTTTCAGGATTAACCGCATTTCAGATATATACACTCGATGATAAACTTTAATTGAATGTTGTGGAAGAATGTCTGAACCAGCAATTATAACCGTTGCAAGAGAATTTCATAATAACAGTTTTAATATGAGAAATATTGTTTCTACAACATAAGTTGCCGACAGATCACAAGCGGCAAACAAAATAAGAGAATGAAATATCTTAGCATCGATTAAATAAACACTCCAGTGTTGTCAGAAAGTGAAATTAATTTTGCTCGTGTTATTTATATGTGAGGACCATAACAAATAGAAGCAATAAGAAACTTTGATATTACATACACTGTCATCTTGATTATTTAGAAGAACAAAAACAAGCCGAAATCCTGCTGACAAATATTGCTTTAACTTGATTTGGAAAATATATATTTGATAATACTACAGATCTAATAAAAGCACAAATTTATGATGGAAATGCGCAGAAAAAAAACAACGAATTAATGACGATCATAATCGTCTGGACAAGCTAGCGGAAGCTAAAATAATAACATTGAAAAGAAACAAAAATTTGCACAACAGTTTTTTAAAACGGGAACTTCTTTAGCATCTCGGTATCTACTACCACAACAAGCAAACCATAAATCACTAGTATTTCATATATGAAAATGTTAATATTGATATGATTATTATTAACATATCTCTAGCAAAAATAAAAAATCTTGACAAGGAAGTGGATGATTTCAATGGTATTGAACGAGAAAAGTGTTTTTGAAGAAGCCGAATATGCAAGTTTTGTAAAATAATATTCTTACTATGACACCACTGAAAAAGATGACGTTCCACTTCCATCGCTCAAACTTTCTAGACAATTTCCAATATGAAATTATTACAATGAAATCGAGAAAATATTCACGCAACCATTCACAAAATTATTGTTAAAAATAGATTCTATTGTTAAGACTATCAAAATTGATATTGATGAAATCCAAACATTCATGCTCTAATATTTCGTAATTGCATATGCAATTATCAGGCAACATCTTGTTCTCAAGAATTTTAATTTGAATCAAATAAGGTTGGTACTAAGGTTTATTAATGAAACTGAAAGAGAATACGGTGGTTTGGTAAGTAAAACAGATTTGTACGAACGTGGTGTGGAAAACGCGTTGATTCTACCGTTGGATAAAGAAAAATGAGATATTAACAGATGAACGATTTAACGATACTTCAACCGATGTTTTTGACAAGTATAGAACTTTTATAGCTGATCCTAACAATGATAAGTTTCGTGAGTTCCTTGATTTAATTGTTAGTACTAGAACTTTTGTCGTTGTACATAAATTGTAAATAATTATTATATAACGAAAAACACAACAGCAGATTATCGATTTCTTTCACGGTTCAGAGGTAACTCTAAACAGAATCTGGACGCACTAATGCAATATTACAGGTTTGATCATACATCCGTTGGCGTGTAAAACAATGTTACAAATATCATAGCGAAATTCTTCGGGTAATATATTTACCACTACTAATGACTGGCTCTGATATAATTTCGAGTGGAGCACCATTAAACCCGCTTATGTTAATAATATCCGGTGCTGGATTGTCTCTTGCAACAGCGTGTAAATAAAATTGAGCATTGACTTGAGACTCTCAAGAAATGCTTGTAAAACAGCGAGAATCACTTATAAAAAATTAAATGATCAAATACGATTTTATCTGTGAAGTGGAAAATATGATATTAAAGATTTAATAAGCGACTTCTTTATCTTTAACCATATGTTAACAGATAGCCTACCAATAAGAGTTAGCAGGTATAAAATATAATTATCAAAACGTATGGTGATGATAGAGTATGAAAATTTGTCTAACCTTTAGCAATAATCTCAAGGTGAAAAGTACCTCGAAATAAAATTCTATCAAAGCTTTAGAAATTAAACAATCTCATACAGCAGCTTTGCCGCCAACCGGATGGGTGTGGTCGACGGTGGTCTTGTTGGAGAGGATGGGAGTCCTTTTAGACAGGGGGGATAGGGTAGAGAGACCCTTTGGGGTGGCAAAATATAGTTGTGTAGAGAGGGATGCATGAGGGTCTCAGGGATATTGAAATTGTATTTGTTTGGATATATTTGGGGGTCTCTGGGACTTGAAAATAGGGTCCTTGGTACAAAACAGACTTTCTTACCTACTACTCTTGCATGTTTAATATAAACTTGATATTTTTCTCTGTTTTTTGTTTTCAATATCACGCCATAATGTTATTGAGAATAATCGTGTAATGCTGTTGACGCTTTTGAAATCAATTTTGAACGACGTAAATAATACTAGAGTTTATGTACTTTGATGTGCCTTATGTGAAAACCAAATTGTAATTTCTTTTTTTCTTATCCTACCATGTCATCAATGATGACGATATGCGCTTGACTAGAATTAGACATTATCATACCGTCTTCGCGAGTAATCAATGAAATGGATTTTTCATTGAGTTCACTAATGGGTACGCCTCTTCGTCTCACCACACCATATATAAGTGACATGTCTTCGATCAAACATTTGACAAATTCATTTCATCAGAATCACTCAGTCCTGTAAGGGAAATGTTAAGTAGATGGCGAAAGTAGAACACCTATAACCTTTAGGACCTGACATGTCGTCTATAAGTTTGAGAACGAGGCATGAATCCATAATTCTAAACTAATTTTGAAAGTCTGAGAGTATCTCAGGACACAAATGAAATTTAGACCAACAAGCATGTTCAATATCTTTTCATGTCGCGTTTAAAATTACTAAAGTGTTTTGTTTTCCTTCGTGAATGTAAGGCACACACGCCTAGTTATAGTGAATAACTTTTTATTTTCAAGGGTCGAGTCAACGATGATTACAGTTGCTATGGATGTCTACATTATCTGTAACTCCTGATACATAATTGTGTCTGCATTATGTGTAATTTTTGTTCATAACTGTAAATTGTAATGATCTTTTATAGTCAAGATATTAGATAGCTAAAGTTTGAAAATCGATACATAATTCTATTTTAAGATATTCAGGGTATAGATTGCGTTGGAGCTATATCTATTTTTGTCTTGTGTATTTAATAATATAAGTATTATTAATAAACATGCTGACAAAGTTGGGGGTAATTTCTCATTGGCTTTTAGAACGAGGTGTTTTCTTAAAAGAATAAAAAATTCCCATTGTATGTGTTATGTCACATGGGTTGTTTAACGATGCGACATATTTAAAAATGTGAGGCAGATAGTAGGAGAAAAATGTATTTTTATCCATTATGCTTGTATCTCCGTAGGCAGAGCTGGACAATTTTGTCAGTCTTATACCTTATATTTATAATGTATCATCAGTTTGCAGACGAATTTAATGTTATGCTTAGATATTATTTGAGAGGAAAAATACGTTAAGATTATTCACTGGAATTACAAAGTGCTCATGTGACGAAAAACTATTTCTGTGACTATTGTTAAGTATTCAAAGGAGCTATGGACAATGCCACTTTGATACATCAGGACTATTGGCAGACCAGTATATTCGATAATCTGAAATTCAGTCTGAACATTAAATTTTTTGACTTGATCACAAGTTTTTGTTTTACTATTAATTTGGATTCAGTTCATAATACGGTAAGTTTCTCTTCCATTTTGATTCTTTTTTTAAATAATTAAATCATTTGTTAAGTTTTAGAACACTTTTTATACAAAAAAATTATATTGAGTGATTTGTTTTGTCTGCTATTGAGGGTTGTCATTAGAGTTTAAGTATACCTGGCGTTTTAATGATTGTGATTGAATTGATTTGTATGTTATTTACCTGACATTTATCAAGATTCTCAGCAGTAAACAATAATGTTTTTGAGAATTAGGTTCAAGTTAAGGGAATTCTCCATAGGAAATTTTGGTTTTAATAACATTATATATAGACTAGATGAACGTATGTTTCATTTCTATTTCATATTGATCTTTCAGAATCTATGATAGCCGTGTTCAGAATAATCTGAGAGGAAATAAATTATTCATTGGAATTACAACCTGCTCATTGACCTTTGGATTAAAACACTACTTTATGATAAATGACTACTTATTCAAAGCCATTCAAGATAGTATCATTTTGATACATCAGGACATTCAAGACAATACTAATTCATTGGGAAGATTCGATACCTTTTGACCTCTGATAGGACTCTTAGAATTATTTTGGGATTTACTGAAACAGTCTCTTAATCTTTCACTTTTTAACTTAGATACTAAATAACTTTGATGATTTTACTAAACTTGTTGGTGCCACCTCTTTCTGTTATAGAATAGAAATGGAGTTGTAACATTAGCGACGGTAGATAAAACGCGATTAATCCCTTCTTTAAATAGGGGTAACATGGAATTAATCACTAACTGGAGAACGAACGTTCCACAAAATTATGTGTTCATGCAGATAGTTTTAGTCGTCAGAGTTTAGCATGGAACTGGACAATTCTCAAAATAATCAACCGTTTATAGCATTTTGAAAACAATGATTACAACTTCTATGAGATGGTAAGCCATGAGCCAAAAGGAACCTGCCGGTAAATAAAATCAAAGAAATTAATTTACCCCCCCCACTACTAGATTTCAAGGAGTAAAATTATTTTATGGAAAGAAATTATCTAAGAGCACTGGGTAATCTTCGAGGATTTGAATCATTTCATTTGTCACTTCCGTTGGAATTATTCTCCTCAATCTGACATTTTAAAGTAGTCAGACTTTTATAGCATTCTGAAATCGATGGTTACAACATCTATATCATCTATATCATCTATATCAATATGTGTGCAATTGTTTATTGTTTGGCTTGGCTCTGTGCAATGTGTTGTAGTTGCTCCAAAGATAAGTTCATAATATTTCCATTAAATCGATCCATGATGAGGCTCTTTATGTATTGACGTCTGCTTCGACTGATAATGGCAACGAGTGGTCGGGATCTGAGATTCGGGAACCGATATTTTTCCATACGAGTTAATGTAATCATATCGTAGAGACTCTATCAAATGTTTATGTCAGCTGAAACATCTTGTTCCAATTCGTGAAGTTTCCCACCACAACATATATAATGTACTTTGTATCGTTGGCCCATGTATACAAATCCTGCTCTAGGATAAAGATCTAGGATTGAGTTCTGGCAAACATTTTAGTCATTTTCTCTTTTAACAGCAGTCCAGATTGATAACAACCAATAATGTCCCTGGAGCCACGCATTCGTCTACTCTCTTCTATAATGATCTATAAGACGGAGGTTAATTGCAACGCAAGTGACAATGACGATGATGTAGAGAGTTTGGAACTATGGCAGCAACATTTCCTATAGTGGAACGCGGTTTTTTTGCATCACTAATGTTGCAGGGAACAGCATCAAGATCATCGCATGACACAGCATTCAGATTTGGATGTGAGTACACAACATTTACGTCTGTGGTTTGAAATGGCTGTCTCGACATGGTATTGAGATCAGAAAGTAACTATGGTTTCTCATTGACAATCTTATAAATTTTTTCGAAGGGCTGATTAATAACTTGGAAACCAGAAAAGCGTACAGTCGTAGGCTTCGGCACAAAAGTCATAACTTTAACCATTTCTTCAAAATTGATTCAGCACGTCAGAGTTCACCACTTCACTGCAAATACCGTTCGATGTCAGTCTTTTCACTTGGCTTTCACTTGAAGTTTTCCTTTGCTACCTCGGTACAGATAGATCTAAATTGAAAAAAAAAATGCGACTGGCAAGACTCAGATTAGTGTCCTCGTTCGTTTTTTAAGGCTCCTAAATGTGGGTCTTTGATTGAAGCATCCGGTTCGGTCATTCTGCATGGAGCTATAGGTGTTAAAGTAAAGGACGCAGTTCCAACATCGAGTACAATTTTATACAGGCTTTGTCAACCTCTTTTGCATGAAGCAAACTCTTTCACATATTTGTAATTCACGAAGACCAAGCCATCACATATGATGTTGACTTGTTAATTAGTTTTATTTTATCTTCGATGAGTTGGAATTATTGAGTTAGATCCACCAAGTAGTCTGTCGTAAGTGTGACGAATCATTGAGCAAATTTTCACCGTAAACAATTAGTATGACCATAGCAAACAACCGTCTTCCTTCGTTCTCTGAGGAGGCACCAACAAACCATGGCATGATTTGGTCTGTTACCTCTGCGATATGACACCAGGAGTAACAGCCCCTATCTTCTTGTTTCGTTTTGAAAAACTCGTTGATGTAGCATGAAAATTCAAATGAGATCTTGTTACACTGGTCAACAATAGTTTAGAAATCGTGTGCTTCAGATGAAAATGCCCAATTTATTAATGATTTAGATGTGCTGAATTCAAATATGACAATGAGAACAACTGATTGGCTACTTTTTCCATGGTATATAAGTTTTTGTTTTACGTCTATGCATATTGTGTAGATCGTAGTTTTAGTCACAAATTGTAAACCTAAGTCTTTTCATGTGTTTATGGTTGTTTTACATGACAATATTTCACTTGTCCTGTTTATGCTACACTTTAATAAACATCGAAAGAGCTATGTAAATAAAATTATTACATAGTTTAGGTCTTATTTAGAGTCTATTTGGCGCTTCTTGGCCTGTCTCTTGTATTCATTAAATGTAGCATCACTTGTCATTGTCCAGCAATAGTCTGCAAGCATGATTGGGAAAAATCTAGTGGGAGTGCAAACAATGAATCTAGTGACATATTACAACCAATGATTTTGTATTCCTTGTGGAGGTTTCAACCAACTCCCTTTAGCTGTATGCCTTGTTGTTTCCAAGAAAACTTATTGCCACTAGCATAAGGGCTTTCCATGCCGCCTTTTCCTAGCCACGCAATACACGGTCAAATGCATCATCTCGAAGAATTTCATGAACCTGAGGACTAACAAAGACACTTTCCTTTTCTTAGCTTCACTTACCCTTGGACATATTCCACGAAGGTACATCAAAGCTGCTTGTGTTTTGTCCATGTTCTTGACAAAGTTTCTAATCAGACCAAGCTTGATATACAAGGGTGGTAATAAAATCATTCTTGATTCAACAAGTGGTGGAAGCTGAACACTTTTCATCCAATTCTCCAATGACTGCCGGAGTGGCCAGTCACTCTTGATGAAGTTTGAATCTCGTTCATTACTATCCCATTCGCAGAGAAAACATTCGTACTTTGTGTATTCAGTCTGCAGACCAATCAATAGAACAAGAACCTTAAATATCGCCACAAAACTGTCACTGATGTTGGCCATATTTTATGCACCTCAAAAGTTGTTTCATGTTTTCATTGTTTCCTTCATATGGATTGCATGACTAAATTGAATTAATAGCAAAACGTTGCCATTATGCAGCAAAACAAATGTAAGACTAGTCTTTGATGAATCAATGAACAGTATTCACTCATCTGGATTATGAACGATGTTGAGGGCTGTCATCACACCATCAATGCAAGCTGCAGGATCACCTTGCATGAAGAGGAATTGGGCAAGATCCTTTTGACAGTCATGGATCAAGGAAACCCTAACATCACCTGCCAGGAAATACCACTGTTGTAGTCTGGAGCCCAAAGCTCTGCCTTACTTTTACATAGTTCCAAATCCATGACAAGGACTTTAAGTTCACCTTGTGTTATGAGGCATGGTTCCGATGAGGACGATGAGAGAACATATGGGTCATTAACACCGATGGTTTAGTACTAGAAATTTCATCCTCGATGCCCTATCGACTCAGATCCCAATTAGTTTCTTCTATAGTCTCTACATTTGTTTCTCTGTGCTTAATTTTCACTCTGTCCAAATCATAAAATCATATCTTAATGTAAAGTAACTTTAAAGATGAACTCATGGTGAAGTTCGTATTCATAGATTGTCAGGGACTATTTTAAGCGGGTTAACTGTAAACAAAAAATTGAGTCACATGTTTCACTTCCGGTTCAACATCAGTGACTTATTACTCACATAATACGGTTGTCAACATATACAGAGACAAGAATAAAAAATGACTATTAAATCAAAGAAAAATGGCCAAATCTACAATTGTTTTGTCAGAAAAACAAAAGAGAGAAAAATGTTCTCCATGAGACCAGGACCACATTCGTGGGTTCAGATCCGGAAGCAATAATTATGGTCTGAGTCGATATGTTTCAAAACTCTTCTGGGAATCACATTAACAGATATATAGATAGTGTACCTATCACATTCTTTGAGATATATGGAACGTATATATCGCTTTTTAATGAGGTATACTCAGATATTTGTCAATGTCTGACTTGTAAAAATGTTTCATCATTACATGTGTTCTCCTTGCAAAAAATATTTCTTTCATTTAATGCAAAAGTTGTTTTACACAATTGGACTATTATTTAATATGCAAAATATGTAATAAAAGCCTATACCTTTTTAATTTCATATATAATGCAGCATTGACGAATATAGTGACAGCAAGAGCAAATTGTTTGACGTTGTTTTTTAAGTTTACGATGTGTTTATCTCCTTTTTCATCCTCATATCTGTTCAGTAAACTAAATCTTTATTATTGTGTTCCTAAGAGCAAGTACATTAAATATAATTAATATGTTCATTTAATAGAACCACTGTATTCACTAAATATAATAACTTGTTCATTAAATAGAATTACTATATTCATTTTAGTATGTCAAGAAAGAGCGTTGAGCCTGTCAAGGAGAACACATGTAATGATGAAACATTTTTACAAGTCAGACATTGACAAATATCTGAGTATATCTGATTAAAGGGCGATATATACGCTCCATCACACTATTATATCATATCTTAGTAAATATGGTATTCATCATCACATTAATATCTCATCAAAGGGTGGTAGGTACGCCACATTATACTCATTTCGCATTAAAGGGTGATAGATACACCACATCGCACAATTATCTAATTAAAGGGTGATAAATACGCCAAATCGTACAATTATCTCATTAAAGGGTGTTAGATACGCCATATCACACAAGTATCTCATTAAAGGGTGATAGATACGACACATCGCACAATTATCTCATTAAATGGTGACAAAGACGCCCTATCACACAAGTATCTCATTAAAGGGTGATATATACGCCACATCACACAATTATTTCATTAAATGGTAATAAATACGCCACATAACACAATTATCTCATTAGAGGGTGATAGATACATCGCATGACATGAGAAGACACAACCACCCCTGAATATTTGCCGCTCTCTAAAAAAACATTTTTCTTCAGGAATCAACAAGTTTTACTATGAATAGAAAAGCAGGGGAGGGATAGAGCTTCCAACGCGATTGAATGAAGCGGCAAAGGTTTGCCAGATGGCAAATTAATGGTTCCGGTTTCGGTTTTATTTTCTCGGAAATTGATACACTGTAAGATATAAAAATAATATTGTTATTAATTAGTTTACAGCTAACGATTTCATGTATTGCCTGAACATGTTGTTTCTACTCTATGGTCCTAAACTAAACAGCAGTAAAATATAATAAACAAGATTAGAAAATAATTTATTCTCCGAGAATACAAAGTGAAAAATTTAAAAGGAACTTACAGTATTGTGAATTAAATCCCATATAATCCTAATATTTAACACAATTACAAAAGTATTTAGTGCTTCAATTGAATTCCAGTGTTGGATGAGATGATGTGCCAACAGTCTTTATGTATGACAATGACATAATCCTGAATATTTATCAATGAATTTAATCGTTTAATAGTTACTTAGCTCAAAATGTCAATGAAACTAGTCTTCAGCAAAAGCTGTTCTATTATCTAGGCCAGGGGTCACCAAACTTTTTATATGAAAGGCCGGATAAGACTGTAGTAATGCCGAGCGCGGGCCGGACGCATGTTTTGTTCAATAGATTTAGTACAGAATACTCTGAATGTAAACAAAATACAATGACATTCATCCAATCAATTTATTTTCACATAAAGTTAGTGCACAAAATAACAAAAATCAATGAACAATACTTATATTGTACCAAAATATCTGCAACTTAGACTGTTTAGCTGACATAGTAGGCTACACAAACGTTAGTGAGATGTGTGAAATTGGTGTTTCATTTTCAAAATACCAATATTTGCTTTATAATTGCTGCATCCAACCATAAGAATTGCTGTTAAATGTTCATCAGAGAGCCTTGTTCGATACATTGACTTGACATAGTTCATCCTTGAAAAAGTTTGTTCACAAACGTAAGTTGTTGCGAAAACTGTTGCCATGCCTGCAGCAAACTTCTTCAATTTTGAAAAGTCGTCATTAGGTAAGCAGCGATAAAATTCAATGAGTTTTCATTCTCTATGCTTCTCTTTCAACAAAGTATTAGCTTGCAATTCAATGAGTTTAAGTTGTAACTCAGTTGGTGTGTTTTCAAGATTACAGCCAAATGGATTCTCAAACATACGAATGTCATTCTCAAATTGGTCAAGATCAGAAAATCGTTCTGAAAAAATGCATATGTAAGTCCTGAATAATCTTTTTCAGAAACTCGAGATTGACGTCACGTCCAGCATTTTCAGTGCAAAACTTCTGGAAACACTGAAAATGAGAAAAGTTTCCTCCTTCTAGTTGTGCTTCAAACAATGATAGCTTTCTCCGAAATGCTGTGATGTTTCTGTAGAGTTCACAAATGAGGTTTTCCTTTCATTGCAATTTCAAGTTCAGTTCATTCATACGAGAAGTGATATCAACCAGAAATGCCAACTTTGACAACCATGAAGGCTCTGAGAACAGTGGATCGGCTCTATTTTGCTCAGTGAGAAAAAGATCTATTTCTCTTCGGAGATTATAAAAACGAAACAAGACTTTCCCACAACTCAGCCATCTCACTGCAGTGTAGTATGGCAAATCACAGAAATCAGAATCGATTTCTTCAAGGAAAGTCTGGAACAGGCGGCGATTGAGCCCATGATTCCGAATAAAGTTCACCACACTTGTGACTGGTTTCAATACACAAGAAATATCTAAGTGTTTTCCACAGAGTGATTGCTGGTGTATGATGCAGTATATTGAGAGCGCTCTTGGGAGTAGAAGATCCCCCAACGTAGCTTGGATCTGCCCTGTCAAACAATTTTTCTTCCCTGCCATATTTTTTCCCCATCAACAGTTACACACCGAAGCTGATTCCACTGAAGGTAATAACTTTGCAAAGTTTTCTGCACCTCCATGAAAATATCTTCTCCAGTTGTTCTTTCATGCATGCTGCAAACTGATGCCAATTCTTCTGTAATTTCAAAATTGCAATTAACACCACGGATGAAGACAAGAAGTTGTGACGTACTTGATAAATCGGTAGACTCATCCAAAACAAGAGAATACCACAAAAAGTCTTTAGCTTTTTCATGTATCTGAGACTGTATGTTCTCTCCACGTTCTTCCGTTCTCCGCACAACTGTACTTGCTGAAAGGCTGATGTTTTCAAATAAGCTAGCTTTCTCATGACATATGTCATTTACTGCTTCTATAATGCACTCTTTTATGAATTTTCCGTCAGTAAATGGGTGTTCTCGCTCTACCATCCTATTCACTATTTTGTAACTTGCCCGAGTGATAGATTCGTTTTCAGCATTTTTCTTTCGTAAAAAGATTCCTCTGAGATTCCAAACCATGCTTCATAGACTCAAATTTCTCAGTACGCAGCTTTCCAACATATTTTGAATGTGTTGAGAGATGTTTTGTTTCATAGTGACGACGTATGTTGTACTCTTTCATGACAGCAACAGTTTCATGACATATTATGCAACTGGCCCTCTGACCGTTTACTTCCACAAAGAAATACTTTTCTCCCCATTCTTTGTTGAAAATGTGACAATCCTTATCCACCTTTCTTTTCTTAGTAGCCATACTGATGGGTGAAGATTATGGAAGAAAAAGGTTAGTAGCACAATCTGGCGAAACGCGTGGAACAGTATATTGAGTAAAAAGCAAATAATACAAGTCCCATTGGATACACTTCATACATGAAACAATCAATATTCAGAAAATGCGCACCACCCCATACTCCATTATCGCCCATCAAAAATCCTACACAATTCTCCTGAACACTAAAAACCACGTGAAGAAATTTCATTTCCGTCCACTACTCGATTCGCCTGATGACACTTCACCTATCCTCGTTATTAACGAGATGGCGCTCACGACAATCCCAAAATCATACCGAACCTAAATTCACAAATATCATAATGCACCCAAAAACGAAACATCCACAACATACTGTATTTTTGTAACTGTGTGATGTGTGTAGCCGCTGTAACGTATGACGTTCCTGGCTCAATATACTTCATTATGCGACATGCTTAGTACGTTGTAGTGTACGTGCTGTCTGTTATATGGGTCATCAAACTCTGGCCAAACTACGGGCAGTTTTAACAATCCACAGGCAGAGTAGTTTGGGTTAAAAAGTAGGATAATTTATTATTATTTTTGGGGGTTATTCTGGGGGCCTGACAAACTGATGCCGCGGGCCGGATGCGGCCCGCGGGCCGTAGTTTGGTGACCCCTGATCTAGGCAAGTAACTAAGCATACCGCTTTGTACTAAACAAATAACCAATTAATTTTCCATCATGTTGAATGAAACGTCACATGGATTGATCATTTCATAATCTCTTAAATTGTTTGCACCACTGGTATGTTTTATAAATATTTGCGACACACTCTTGCATCTTGTGCATACTAGAGCTATCGATACTTTTAAACATATGCTACCAAATTTGACCATGCTAGGACCATTTCGGTAATGATAGAAAATGCACCTCAGACATATTACAGTAGACAGAATATTCTTTGTTTGTCAAAGGACATCACATGATCATCACGAGCCATGATAGCGTCTGTTAAGAGCAAATCAATGGATATGACTTATTCACCTCAGAAACATTCGCGAGTTTCTTTTTCTTAATGTTGAATTTACTACCCATTTCGTTTACTGGGTTTGTGTAGATAATTCCATAAATGTATGATACTCTTTTTGACATGGTGTTATTGTACATAGCATATTCATCATATGACTGAGTTTTCTGCCATTTGCCAGAAGTTCTCCTCTTTAAACTCTGAATCACTTAATCGATATCCGATGAAGACCTAGCAAGACATTCCAAGAGGTGTTCCGATTGATAAAACCCTACACGCATTTGCATATGTTACCCTTTGTACAGTAAACGTAAATTTGTACACAACCCACCACAAAGTCGTGTAGAAAGGACCTCATAACATCCATTCCCACACAAAGGTCACATTATAGCTCCTGATAATGTTATTATTTTTGTAACATCGATGTCACTATAGAAATGTTCACTAAGCATATTTGTCAAGTTTGAATAGTGATTTGAAAAACCCATGTATGCGTTAAGTATTGTATATATGGGTAATAATAACAGTATTAATAACTCTAGCTGTCGTAGCAGTTGCTATGTCTAGTAGAAGTGAATGTAGTGAATAGCATAGTAGTTAAAGCACTTGAAGTAAAAGTAATAGAAGTGTAGCATAGGTATTAAAATAATGAATATCAAGAACGGATATGGAATACCTATTCTAATGCTAAATCACGAGAACGGATATGGAATACCTACTCTAATGCTAAATCACGAGAACGGATATGGAATACCTATTTTAATGCTAAATCACGAGAACGGATATGGAATACCTATTCTAATGCTAAATCACGAGAACGGATATGGAATACCTATTCTAATGCTAAATCACGAGAACGGATATGGAATACCTATTCTAATGCTAAATCACGAGAACGGATATGGAATACCTATTCTAATGCTAAATCACGAGAACGGATATGGAATACCTACTCTAATGCTAAATCACGAGAACGGATATGGAATACCTATTCTAATGCTAAATCACGAGAAGGGATATGGAATACCTACTCTAATGCTAAATCACGAGAACGGATATGGAATACCTATTTTAATGCTAAATCACGAGAACGGATATGGAATACCTATTCTAATGCTAAATCACGAGAACGGATATGAAATACCTATTCTAATGCTAAATCACGAGAATGGATATGGAATACCTATTCTAATGCTAAATCACGAGAACGGATATGGAATACCTATTCTAATGCCAAATCACGAGAACGTATATGGAATACCTATTCTAATGCTAAATCACGAGAACGGATATGGAATACCTTTTCTAATACTAATTCTCGAAAACGGGTATGAAATACATATTCACACACTATGAAATACTATTTCTACTGGAGAATGAATATGGAATACATATTATACTATTGATGCTGGAGAACGGATATGGAATACCTATTCAAATATAAATTCTCGAGGACTGATATGGAATATATATCCTAATGCTAATGCTAAAGAACGGGTATGAAATACCTATTCTAATATTAATTCTCGCGAACGGATATGGAATACCTCCTTCAAATACTAATTCTCGAGAACGGATTTGGAATACGTATTCTAATGCTAATGCTGGAGAACTGATATGAAATACCTATTTTAATATTAATTCTCGAGAACGGATACGGAATACCTTCTCCTAATACTAATTCTTGAGAACGGATACGGAATATCTATAATAATACTAAATCTAGAGGACGGATATGGGATATGTATTCTAATATTAATTCTTGAGAACGGATACGGAATATCTTTTTATAATATTACTTCTAGAGAACGGATACGGAATACCTTTTTCTAATACTAATTCTTGAGAACGGATACTGAATACTTATAATAATACTAAATCTAGAGGACGGATATGGGATATGTATTCTAATATTAATTCTTGAGAACGGTTATGGAATACAGTTTCTAATATTATTTCCCTACAGCTGATATGGAATATTTACTTTGATTGGAATCCTAGATAATATATTTGAGATACCTGCTCTGACATTATTTATCTAGAATATAAATGAAACATTTACTCTGTTTCTAAATCTCGAGAAAAGAAATGAATTACCTACTCTGATACCAGTTCTAATACTAATAATGGAGAACGGATATGGAATACCTTTTTCTAATACTAATTCTCGAGAGCAGATATGGAATATTTACTATGATTCGAATTCTAGAGAATATATATGAGAAACCTATTCTTACATTTCTCTAAATATGGAATATTTCCTCTGATTCGAATCCTAGAGAATAAACCCGAGAAACATATTCTTACATTTCTCTAGATATGGAATATTTCCTCTGATTCGAATCCTATACAATATACCCGAGAAACCTATTCTTACAGTTCTCTAGATATGGAATATTTCCTCTGATTCGAATCCTAGAGAATACACCCGAGAAACTTATTCTTACAGTTCTCTAGATATGGAATATTTACTCTGATTCCAAGTCTTGAGAAAAGAAATGAATTATCTGATACCAATTTCATGGGAACAGATATATTATAACTAGTTTGATACAATTCTCTAGAATAGATACGGAATGCATTCGGTGATATAAGCGCTCGAGAACGTAAATGGAATACCTACGCTTCTGGAACTAATTATATATAATAGATATGGAATACGCATTCTAGTATTAACGCTCTAGAATATATATGGAATACCCACTCTGTTACTAATTGTCGCACATGGATATGGAATAACAGCTGTAGTGCTAATTGGAATGCCTATACTACACTAATTGTCGCACATTGATATGGAATACCAGCTGTAGTGCTAATTGGAATGCCTAATGTACACTAATTGTCGCACATGGATATGGAATGCCAGCTTTGGTGCTGACTGGAATGCCTATACTACACTAATTGTCGCACATGGATATGGAATAACAGCTGTGGCGCTGATTGGAATGCCTATACTACACTAATTGTCGCACATGGATATGGAATAACAGCTGTGGCGCTGATTGGAATGCCTATACTACACTAATTGCCACAAAAGGATATGGAATACCAGCTGCTCTGTGATTGGAATGCCTATACTACACAAATTGTCGCACATGGATATGGAATACCAGAGGTAGTGCTGATTTTAATGCCTATACTACACTAATTGTCGCACATTGATATGGAATACCAGAGGTAGTGCTGATTGGAATGCCTATACTACACTAATTGTCGCACATGGATAAGGAATACCAGCTGTAGTGCTAATCGGAATGCCAATATTACACTAATTGTCGCACATAAATATGGAATACCAGCTGTGGTGCTGGTTGGAATGCCTATACTACACTAATTGTCGCACATGGATATGGAATACCAGCTGTGGTGCTGGTTGGAATGCCTATACTACACTAATTGTCGCACATGGATATGGAATACCAGCTGTGGTGCTGGTTGGAATGCCTATACATCATTAATTGTCGCAAAAGAATATGGAATACCAGCTGTGTTGTTGATTGGAATGCCTATACTACACTAATTGTCGCACATGGATAAGGAATACCAGCTGTAGTGCTGATTGGAATGCCTAATCTACACTAATTGTCGCACATGGATATGGAATAACAGCTGTGGCGCTGATTGGAATGCCTATACTACACAAAATATCACACATGGATATGCAATACCAGCTGCGGTGCTGATTGAGATGCCTATACTACACTAATTGCTGCAAAAGGATATGGAATAACAGCTGTGGTGCTGATTGGAATGCCTATACTATACCAATTATTTTACAAGGATGTGGAACGAGAGCTGTGGAGCTGATTGGAATGTCTATACTACACTAATTGTCGCACATGGATATGGAATACCAGAGGTAGTGCTGATTGGAATGCCTATACTACACTAATTGTCGCACATTGATATGGAATACCAGAGGTAGTGCTGATTGGAATGCCTATACTACACTAATTGTCGCACATTGATATGGAATACCAGCTGTGGTGCTGATTGGAATGCCTATACTACACTAATTGCCACAAAAGGATATGGAATACCAGCTGCTCTGTGATTTGAGTGCCTATACTACACAAATTGTCGCACATTGATATGGAATACCAGAGGTAGTGCTGATTGGAATGCCTATACTACACTAATTGTCGCTCATGGATATGGAATACCAGCTGTGGTGCTGATTGAGATGCCTATACTACACTAATTGCTGCAAAAGGATATGGAATAACAGCTGTGGTGCTGATTGGAATGCCTATACTATACCAATTATTTTACAAGGATGTGGAACGAGAGCTGTGGAGCTGATTGGAATGTCTATACTACACTAATTGTCGCACATGGATATCGAATACCAGCTGTGGTGCAGATTGGAATGCCTATACTACACTAATTGTCGCACATGGATATGGAACGAGAGCTGTGGAGCTGATTGGAATGCCTATACTACACTAATTGTCGCACATGGATATGGAATACCAGCTGTGGTGACGATTGGAATGCCTATACTACACTAATTGTCTCACATGGATATGAAAAGAGAGCTGTGGTGCTGATTGTAATGCCTATACTACATTAATTGTCTCACATGGATATGGAGTATGCACTTAATCTTTAACAATCATCAATTCGATATTTTAAACCCCAATTTTTGCTGAATATAAATTTTGCTTGGAAATGATTGTATCTCCTTTTCAAATGCTTTTATGAAACTGGATTAAATTTAATAATTAATCATGTTTGACAAAGGTGAGAAAAAAAATTGTATAGGCTTGTCAGTAAAACAAACATCTGACTACACTTTAAAATATATGATAGCATATTCAAAAGGCTTATATACATTTAAATTCAATTATACCATAGTCAAAATTATCACTCTTGTTTGATTAAGTTCTTCACGGTGAAAACTTGGAAAGATGAGACAGACGAGAGAAACGAGTAACCGAAAGTCAGTACACTGATCAATATCCGGTAACATTAAATTTTAAGAAAATCAATGTTTTCGTTGAAAAATGTTCTATCAAATGAAAACATAAAACGAAGTCCAATGCCAGATCTTAGGGCAATTATTATTATGGTTCTCGAATGTAAATGTAATATATCCATTCCAAATGGATTTTATCATTTATCAAAGTAACATTATCCTGCAGCCGAAGTAATAATTTTGTTATGTTGCATATTAATACATTAATAGTTAACAAACAGCAATTATGTCATTTATTATATACTTAAGTGTAAAGTATATAGATCTAATATTCATATTTGTTTTCATTCCTTTATTTTCACATGTGCGGTAATTTGGTGGTAAGACGGTATGTATAGAAAGATGGCGTGATCCGGGTTTAAGAGTAAACATAAGGTAGTAAAAAATCTGACAATGTAAAAAGGTGTAAACAAAATTTGACGCAAACTTTTGGTGACACGACAGCCTGTTTTATCTCTAACTGACTATATACATTTTCTTCCAAAAGAGTGTCAAGACAATCATGCGGAATTTTAAAGACTCGTCTCTGCTTTGCCGGATGCCATTTACAATGTAAATCGGGGAAAATGGGCAAGCTATTTGTAGCAAAAGGTTTCATTGTAAACCAATTGTCCAAGGTGATATCTAACAATGAAATTCAAATATGAAAATAATAGAACAGGTAACTGCATTTGTTATTAATTTCATAATTCTGTTTCGAACAGAAAGTTTACCATTCTAATGTTATGTTGAATTTCATTTTGTCTATGTCATTGCTTAAAATTGATATATTTTACATACGGCGAGTCATATGGACCTATTATATATCTACTCAGATCTCTGTTATTTCATTCATATATTGCATATTTAATATTATTAATTATTCCATCCGGGCAAGAACACCCTGGTCTATCAACTCCTTGATAACGATAACTAAACCAAAAGCGCCATAACAAGTGGACGACCCCAACATGTATTAATAAGTTATTTGTTCATTAGAAGGTTGCTTTAAATCACTATATTTAGATTATACTCCAAAATGTATGTTGTCTATGCATTACTGCAATTATTTGTAGTTGTCGAGTGATTACTGTACACTGCAGTTTGGTTGTCTAGGCTTTACTGTAGTGATACTATCATCTGAATGAGCACATGATCATATAACTAACAATCATCCAAAATTGCTCAATTCTGATTAACCGAACCTTGTTGGCTTTTTCATTCAAGTAATCAGGTCTGCTTTTCCGGGTTCAGTAACCTTATTATATGATCAGCAATTTTTTAAGTGCATTGTCGTGCCGTTCTCTTCTGCATTAGCTTCATTTGGATCAAACAACTTTAAAAGAAAACTATTCCGGTGAATACTAAAAAGTTAGCAATTGCTCTCGCCAAAACTACTGCAGCAAATGTTATAGCATTAGTACTTACTCTCCCCACTGCTGCTTGATATAAATGCTAAAGCGTTATTACTTACTCTCCCCACTGCTGCTTGATATAAATGCTAAAGCGTTATTACTTACTCTCCCCACTGCTGCTTGATATAAATGCTAAAGCGTTAGCACTTACTCTCCCCACTGCTGCTTGATGTGAATTCTATAACGTTAGCACTTACTCTCCCCACTGCTGCTTGATGTAAATGCTAAAGCGTTAGCACTTATTCTCCCCACTGCTGCTTGATGTAAATGCTAAAGCGTTAGCACTTACTCTCCCCACTGCTGCTTGATGTAAATGCTAAAGCGTTAGCACTTACTCTCCCCACTGCTGCTTGATGTAAATGCTAAAGCGTTAGCAGTTATTCTTCCCACTGCTGCTTGATGTGAATTCTATAACGTTAGCACTTACTCTCCCCACTGCTGCTTGATGTAATTGCTAAAGCGTTAGCACTTACTCTCCCCACTGCTGCTTGATGTAAATGCTAAAGCGTTAGCAGTTATTCTTACCACTGCTGCTTGATGTGAATTCTATAACGTTAGCACTTACTCTCCCCACTGCTGCTTGGTGTAAATGCTAAAGCGTTAGTACTTACTCTCCCCACTGCTGCTTGATGTAAATGCTAAAGCGTTAGCAGTTATTCTTCCCACTGCTGCTTGATGTGAATTCTATAACGTTAGCACTTACTCTCCCCACTGCTGCTTGATGTAAATGCTAAAGCGTTAGCACTTACTCTCCCCACTGCTGCTTGATGTAAATGCTAAAGCGTTAGCACTTAGTCTCCCCACTGCTGCTTGATGTAAATGCTAAAGCGTTAGCACTTATTCTCCCCACTGCTGCTTGATGTAAATGCTAAAGCGTTAGCACTTACTCTCCACACTGCTGCTTGATGTGAATTCTATAACGTTAGCACTTACTCTCCCCACTGCTGCTTGATGTAAATGCTAAAGCGTTAGCACTTTCTTTCCCCACAACTGCTGATGTGAATGCTTTCAACCTACATCTCCATTGCCTGAAATAACCGTCTGAAATTATGTTTCGACTGAATCAATAGGATCCAATATGGCGCCAGACATTGTTAAAATTATCTCACTGACTGAGATCAATTTAACCTCTGACGCCATCATTTGCCCTTATAAAATAGGATCTGAAACGACGGACATAGTATTAAAGTTTTTCATTAGGTTTAACTTTGCACCAATTTTGGAACCCGATGATTTGATCCCGCTCTAGCAGCAGAGAGAGAGAGACGACCGGAGAACAAAATAAATCCGTCCGCCAACCCCTCCCACAAAAAAAGTTATCATAGAGGCTGCCACGAGTCAATCTGACATTAAAAAAATCTACCCGGATGTTGCTCACTCGTTAACTGTGTCGTCAACTGAAAAATGTCCGGAAAAATTAAACTAATTTTTTGTTATTTCAGTGGCGCTGCGACGCTTTCGCCGAGGTAATTTGTTCAACAGTTTTCTTTTTACTTACTTTCACGGTGTTTATTGGTTGTTTAGATTTCACGGCATCCTCCGGCTTGAGTAAATTCTCACTTAATATCTGCTCCACAGATTTCTCACCGTAAGGCCAATGTTTAGGTGTGGATGGTTGGGGGTTTGATAATATCTCATTCAGTCCTTGCTCAATTGTGTTATTGTCGTCAATTATCTTCTGCAGCTGCGCGTTATTTATTGTCTGATTCTCTATAGTTTTTTTTATTCTCGGCGATCTTCAAATTTAATTCATCAATGGTCTTCTGCTGCTGATCTTTTTGCGTAGTAAGGGTTTTCAAATGTTGTTCGTTGTCAGGAATCATCGTCAGTAACTCTTGTATTTGTTGTTGCTGCTGCTGTAGTAGTTTATATCGAGCCATCATATTCTGCAATTGCTGTTGTTTTTGTTTTATATTAT
Organism: Potamilus streckersoni; assembly: GCA_016746295.1. Taxonomy (NCBI): domain Eukaryota; kingdom Metazoa; phylum Mollusca; class Bivalvia; order Unionida; family Unionidae; genus Potamilus; species Potamilus streckersoni. The sequence continues at coordinate 984,789 of JAEAOA010001492.1, read as the reverse complement.
CCCGAGTTTTAGATGCCAGACCTTGCAATGAGTTAAACTCTATTCCTGAATCTTCGAGATTTCAGCGCGTTGATTATTATTCTCTTCTGTTAGTTTTTTGGCGACTTTTGTTAATTTTTTACCGGCTTGAGTTCCAGTAAAACCACCGGGAAATTTCTTATTCGGGGAAGCGTCGGTCCATATTTTATACAACCGCGTCAGACCAATCTTGTATCGGTTAGCTATTTCCGACGGTTTCTGTACTCCACGTAACGAGATGATATTCTCGACGTCCATGTATGATAAGTAACTAGCTTTGTTTGGCATTATTATATGCCGTAAAAAAAAAATAATAAAAAAAATAAATCACGATGGGTAACAATGATAGTATTTCTGAAGGGTAATCGACGCCGGCGATCATCGACTGGGATAGTAATTATGTGACGGTAATTGTAGATCGATAATTTCGGATGTAATTATCAACGAGTAATTACGTCGGATATGGATAACAACACATTACTGCATCTGTTATCGTTTAATTCGGCTTGTACGGTTCGACAATTGCGTTATTGTTTCCGCTGATAATTTCGGACAAAATTATCGATGTGTAATTACCATCACATAATTACCATCAGCGATCTAACGCGGTTGTCATCGTCGCGGGGTATTTTTTTTGTGTTATAATTATTCTTCGACGCGGTCATCGGTAACGCTAGCGTTTTAAAGATCTCACAAACAGACTAATCACTAATTCTTCTCCGCGAAGGTCAATCAGTTCACCGTCTTGGTTGGTAAGTCGAAATTTCATCTCGTTGATGAGGTCATTATGGCAGCGCATATAGACCGGATTAGGAGGATCATCGATGATCAAAAATCCAGGGCTCACTGATGGTGCAGTAGAATAAAGTAGATCGGCAGGATGAGCTTTGCTGGATTTTTCAATGTTGACTTGATAACTCCCTTGGATGGCGCTGCATGTCAGGTTGAGCGCGACCACGTTGGATATGTTGACGTTGCCGGGTGCGTGATGTCGGCCATCGCCGGTTGGTGAATTATTGTGAGTGAGATAGGTTGGTTTTGGTTGACTATCTCTCCAACGCTGGAGAATATTATTAAATCCTTCGTCGATAGCAAGGTTGAGTTTTTGTTTTGAATTTAATAATTCGTACACTTGTAATTTAGCGTTTGGATTTTCTCGTAATGAATTTCTATATTCCACCGCCTCAGGTGATCTATGTACAGCTAAATTAGCATCCGTAAGATCACTAACAATTTTCGAATGAAATTTTTCCATATCATCGAGGATTTTATTACCCGCGGCTACTACATTGATAAACTCGTCTTTAGTGAGAAGACCAGATTTTAATGATGGTAGTAACAGTTTAATATCATCGTCCATTGTGTAGAAGTTACCATTAAAATCAAGTATATGTCTACTCGGGTCAAAATCTTTAAGATCATAATCAAGAAATACATATTTTCGCGATGGATTTTCAGGACCGATTTTGTCTGTGATGTAATCAGCTTTTACCGGCTTAGGTGTGGAATCTTTAACGATTCTATCAGGTGGAACTTCAGGCCATCCTAACAATGTTCTTATTGAGCTGCCGTATATATCGACTGAATAACCCTCAGCGATCTCAATAATCGACGATAATCTAGGTTGATCAACTAAGATACTTATTGGTGGTTTTTCTTTAATGTTAGCGACGACCACGCCAGAGGTTTCTAGCGTCGACGCTATTCTGCGAGCGAATTCTTCATTGATTGCCTCAATTTCATAAGAACCAGTAGGTATCCCGATAACCTTCCAATCTGGAGTACCGTCATCGCGATTTTTATACGCGAACACAAGAGAATTGTTAGGTTGCTGATTACCAAATTGTTTATTTCTGATATTTGGCCAACTGTTGTATACTCGCAATTTAGCGAGTGCTATTTCATACACGGGAATTGGAGACGGAAATATAACAGTGAACTCTGGTTTCTTTGACGATATCGAAATCATTGAAGTTTGTCTCGATGAGGTATTATCGGAAATCTGCTTGAGAAATTGAATTTCTGACATTTTATTTAATCTGCGTTGGATTCTTTTAATTAAGAAGTGCTAGCGCCAGAATTGTTAACAATTCCACCAGATTTTTCAGTGATCTTTTCCATCGTGGAATCGTACAATTCAGTTATCGCGGTGAATTCGTCAGCGGTAATTACTTCATCGTCGAGAGATGCTGAAATTAACTTTGATGTACTCGAGTAAGCGCTTTCCACAATGGTGTATTTAGCTATATAATCGGCGAGTTTAATCTGTGCGCACGATGATAATTTTTTAGTAATTGCCGTAGAAATACCGGCTGCTGTTGTCATTGCGGATATCGCGATCGGAATAGCTACCGGAGCTATCATGGTCACCGAGGACAGTATTATTCCAGCGCCAGCGAGAATTCCAGAAACTGAGTACACAGTAACGTCAATGACGGTAATCCTACGCTGGTATTTTTTTTATTTTTGTTTGATATTCATCAGCGAGGGATTTAAGTGCCGTCTGATATTTTTTGACGGTATCGTATCTGAAGTTGTTAGCGTTGATCGATTCAGTAGATTTGTTCATTATTGTAGTTGTTTTAAATTTTTAATTACCTAGATACTCTATTATGTAGCGGTATTTAAACGCGTTTGTTACATTATCTAAGTTGAATATAAACTTAACTACATCAACGTTAATATTATTGAGTGAGTAATAGGTGACTGTGTTAACTCCTCTACATAGCACAGAACCATCACGCGCAGCTCCTCGAATGTTAATTTGTTTATCTGACACTAACGTTAGTCGATAATAACCGAGCGGATAACCACCGGCGACAACATTAAAAGGATCAGTTAGTTCATTTATTCCGTTGACGATCCAATTTAGTTCGCCAGTTTTTACGACGACGACAATGGCTTTAACGTCGTCAGCTGAGTGTATTATTTTTATTTTATCGACGATGGCTTTAACATCCGCGTACTTTATACTAATATCTGCAACTCTAACATTGTTGTTAAAAAACCTTTCGAGGACGTTATTGATTCTGCTAAAATTTCTCTGTAGCGGAGTAAACTGATTTACGTGCTCGGAATATTTACCAACGTGATTTGTATACTCGGTTCTTAGGTCATTTAGATTTTTGAACACTTTTTGTTCATTGAATTTCGTAATGTGAGCGTCAAACTCAGTTCTTAACAATTCGTGATTATCGATTGTAGCCTTAATTCTTACTATATGCACTTCAGGAAATTGCTGGCGTGGAAATCCCAAAAAATTGTTTAAGAATTGTTCAAGACTATGGAATCTTTCAGTAAGGTCAGACATATTAATGGAACCCGGCTCTAACTTTCCTTGCCGAAATATCGCTATGTAATTATCTGGCGCGGTTGGATCTTTTTTTTATTAAATCACTCAAAAAGACATTGCTTGTTTTTAACTTACCGTGATTTGTCTCAAATACGGCTATCTCGTCAGGGTCAATATTCGCCACATTTAGCGTGCTAGCGATCTCATTCTTGACTATTTTAGTTATTTCTTTGGCGTCGACGCTAGTTTTTCCTTTTTCTTTTTTTTTCTCGTGATCGTCCCCAAATATCAACCATTTATTATTTTACGCTGTTGTTTTTTCAAATTGGAACTACTTGTGTAATCGACAACGACCAGATGTGGTGGTCTGTTGGGATTACTTGATATTCTTGATAAAATATTTAATACTTCTCTGCCACAAATCGGCGGATCGGTTAGCGCTTGCGTCGGCAACGTAGAATAATAAAACGGAGTTTTTACTTTGGAAATATATTTCAAAAATTCTTTTGGCGGCGCTAATCCATACGAGTCAAAGTAGACGATACTTCGTGGATCTATCGCGTAAGCAACCCAATGAGTACCTGATCCAGTATCGTCATCGAGGTTAATAATTCCAGTCTCTGTGTGACGCGGCGATGATGGTAATTTATCTCTCATAAAAACTCCTCTGAAATTCTTTATCGCTAATTTTTTTACCGCGCTGATGAGATCAAGATTAGACATCGGCGAAATGTTAGCATTTTCAACTAGTACATCGGAGGTCTTCCTAACCTCTTCCCTTTTTTTATATCCTTGTCCGAGTGCTTTTTTCAAACCTATTCCAGCGGCAGTACCAACAGCACCTAGCGCGGCTGCTTTACCGGCGGCGGCAAGAGCTGGTCCAATTGCTGCGGCAAGTATCGGAATAATAGGAAATATTCCACCGTTTTTTATCATGTTGGCGACGGCAGCTCTCGAGAGGTCAAGTCGAATTCCTTTACCGGCCGCCAGCGAGGCGTTGTAATGTTTCAGCTGAGTATTTGTCAGCGATAATTTATGAGAACCTGATGCCATTTGTGCTGGTTTCAACGTTATTGAAATTCCACATTGTTTCGTGGTCGCGGATTTGAGTTTTTTAATCTGACCGTCGGTTAATTGAACCATAACAGTGCTATATGTCATTTTATTGTAAAATAATATGTTTTCAATTGGGGAAATATGTTTATTTACGTCAAAGATTTTCTACTGACGCGTCAACGAGTCTCATCTGACCACCAATACCTTCGATGAGCATTGACTTATCGCTGAGAATAACCGCGATTGCTCTGTATCCACCAGCGCCATCTCCTACTAGCGCGTTGAATGTTATGTCAACGACTGATTCTTTCATCAAGTCGAGATGTTCAAGTGAAAAGTAGTAGATCGGATACAACGTCTGAAAATCATACTGAGAAATTTGCAAGCCAGTGTCAACGTTCTGATCACGACCCATGAAAGATAACATCCGATGGTATATTCGTGCAACATTGTTGTCGTCGTTGTTGGATCTCAATTTTATGGGTTCAGCTGGTTCTTGTTGGCCGTTTATTCTCAGGGAGACTTCACTTACGTCTAACCTGTCAAATATCATATGTGAACGAGTTTGTTGAACAGGTGCTCGGACTCGATCTCGTCGTTGTAATGCTACAAATATATGTCGTGGTGACGAAATTCCTCGCTTTCCTGGAAGATTCCAAGTAAATTCGGTCTGGTTACTTTCAAGAGTATCAGTTGTGGTAGTTAACCAACTTATCAGACTGCTTGCTCCAGTTTCCATCCACGATAGCAGTCGTTGATTGACCGCCAACGACGGAGTTAACACTGACATCCATAAAATTACTTTAGATAACCTGACAATACCATCGTCAGCAACTCTCGTAACATCGTCAGTGTTGTCCGCAGGAATTCTCCAGATGGCGTTGTTGTCGTCGGATCTTCTGGTGAGGACGACAGTGTGTTTAGCGCCGTAGATTACTTTTCTGACATTTCTACAAAATCCGAATATATGATGAAGTGGAATCGCACATGAGAATTTTCTTCGATTTCCTTTTAGCATTCCATTTCTGATTGCTTGACCGAGATTGTAGTTAGGATTAGAACCCATATGAAGAGGTTCAATGTCGGCCACATTTCCTGTAGTATGCTCCGTTGGTCTAGCCATAATACTTGGAAATGTGTCAGCGGAGTCATTACCATCTTTGGCAAACATCATAGTCGGTCCAGCGGATCTTGTATAATCATCGGAATACCTAGCTAATCCTAGAATTGTACTGGCGATGTCAACGTTGGTGTTTATCGATTCTATGTCGTTGCCGTCAATGACGTATTTTGCCCCTTCGAACAGCGCCATAACGCCGTTGTTTACAAAACCAACCTTAGTTCCCGCCGGATATGAATTTCCATTTTTTAGTAAAATTTCCCCTTCAACTTCAATGTATGCCTCGCATGGCAGAAAATACTTACTTTTATCCTGGACTTGCAAGTCAATTCTTCCACGTGAATCTGGTTCAATTGCTCTGTACGCGAAATATTGGTAATTCGCAACGGAATTATCCCTTAACACTGGCGCTTCCATGTCAAACGCGACGTCGATGATATTCTTGAATGACATTTTTTATACTAAGATACTTTTATTTTCAATTACCGAAATGTAACATTTCATCGTTGACGATTTCATCGTTGAAGATTTCATCGTTGACGCCGAAGTCCACTTCCCATTATGGCATTTGATAATTCCGGCGAGTTAAGGATCAACGATGCTGCTCTTTCTTGAAGAGCTTTAGTTATTACTTTTCTTTCCGCAGCTGGCATATTCTCCGTCGAAGGTAGTTGAATTTTTTGTTTTCTTCTAAACAACGATGCTGCTTTGTCTTTCACAGCGGAAAATGCTCTCCCGGCAAGGTCCCCGACGGCACCAAGTGTTTTGTCTCGAATTACTCCAACAGCTTTCATGCCGAGTTGTTTGGCAAACGGGGTAACTTTCGGGGCCATTCTTGTAAAGAAACCCAGTATAGTATCGCCAAGTCCTTCTCCGTAAACCGTCTTGTAAACTGGCAGCCTTGATTTTACCGCGAACACTTGTGTTGGTTTATCGTGATTGTAATGTATAATCATCTTTTATTGTAAAATCACTGGAATTCTAATTGTGGAATTGTGAAATTGCTTGCAATTTTTAATCGCTGTAATATCCACGATAATGACTATCTTCAACTAAATCCTCGATGAATTCTCGATATGTATGAAGATCAATTATTTTATTTTGGAATAACCGCTGTGGACTCATTAATTATTTCAATTGAGTTGTTACCGGCGCGTCTTCCTCCGATGAGAACTTCCAACCGAGAAACATCTCTGACGAGGCTGTCTGGACATATTTGCGTGTCATGATAAGTAGATCTAGCGATTGGCGAAATCGTCAACGGAATTAATCCTTCCCCGTTTGTTTTCTTCGTTTCTTGTGACGATTTCAAAGAATCCAAAGAATCTAAAAACTGCTGAGTTTCTGATGGCAAACGCAAAAAATCTAAAGACTGCTGAGTTTCAGCTGACTGTGGCAGCAATTTCATCGGTGTTAGCGCCTTCGGACTTAAAACCATCGGTTGCTGTTTTTTTGTTCTTTCTGCTTTCTGCCCCATTATTTTACCATGTATTTTTTCATATTCTCTTATCGCGTCATTAAGCCCAGCAGAAAACAACAAATATCTTGGGTCATCTTGCCTAATTCTAGGAGTTCCAGTTTTTGCCCTAAACAGTGCATCAGCCCAGTCATCCTGGCTATTCGCGTATTTTTAATTTGTTTTCAAATATTTTTTTCTTTCACTAAATGATTCTATCGCAAAAATAGGAAGATCTCTTACACTTTTTTCGTCAATTATCGCTAATAAATCCTCAGTAAATCGTCCGCGTTGTTTTTTAATCGCTGCTCGTTCCCAATCCTCAATTACATCTTCTTCTTGTTGTTCTTCTTCTTGTTGTTCTATTGCAACTGTTTGTTGTTCTGTTTGTTTTGGCGCTTGTTTAACATTACTAGATATTTCCTTGAGCAGGTCAGATATTGGTTTTTTGTCATCGCGTTTAAAAGCGTCGTCGGGATCTCCGTACAGGGCAGTTTTTATTTCCGCGGTAATTGGTGCAAATGTTTGTAGATTTCCTTCAAATAGATCAGTTTTTGCTTGCTGACGTTGCTGTAATTTTTCTTTCAGACGTTCGTGGACCGGTAGAAATTTCTTAATTTCGGCAAGTTTTTCTCGTGCTAATCTGGTAGATGGCGCTTCTGGGATCACTTCCATTATAGTAAAATCGTCAATGCGCTAATTGTAAATTTTGTCCAACCCGACACGATATCGCGTCCGAGGGTCGCTCAAATTTATTGTAATAAATCCGTGAGGAGTTTGCTTAGCAGCGCTAAAGAAATTTTTAAATTTATTGAATTCCATGTCGGAACACCACGTTTGCCAGATATTTCTCAACGTGTGGATATCAACTCCGTTAAACACACAAAGAAAATTGCAGTTATCACGAATCACTTTAGGAATTTGAGTATACCGTTGAGTTAAATAAAACATGTCAGCGTGTTTGTGGCGACCTCGGGAAAAATAGCAACGCTGGTCGTTTTTGATTGTCCAGCATGACGTCGTCGAACACTATCATGTTGTTTAGTGACGCGTCCAGATCATCGATGTGAGGACATTCAACTACGTCGTATATAAACTCTATCGGGTCGTATCCCAGTTCGTCGGACATTTCGGAATTAAATTCCCTTAACACCGAATAACAGTCTTGATCGTCCGCGCTTCGTGCAATTACATATAATTTATCCCATTTGGTATGTTTCGTGACAAGACTTAACATTAACTGAGTTTTGCCAGATCCCGATGGTCCTATAATAATACCGCGGATTGAGTTTGGCAACATTGGATGATGCTTAATAGGTGTTTTGCCTTTCTTCGCTGAAAAGTCAAAAACTTCCATTTGATTATACAACAATAACAATTATGGATCTATATTGTGTTAAATGTAAGGCTCGCACTGACACAAACGATTTAACGACAATTGTGACCAAAAATAATCGACAAGCTGCGTCGGGAACATGTGTCACTTGCGGTACGAAGAAATTTAGGTTTATTAAAAAAAAGCGGAGGTGATATCGCCACAAGACTCAGTAAACTCCCAGGTACCCATTGGTCTAAGTATCCCGGAGAAAAACATCTCCCCGGATATAGCTACTGTGGACCGGGAACTCGGTTAGATATTAGACTTGACGAGAATGATCAGCCGCGTCCTGGAGAATTTCCCGTTAACGCTATCGACGAGGCATGTAGAATACATGATATCGCCTACCGAAGTAACGATCTTCAACAACGACATCTCGCTGACGTCAATTTAATTCACGCGTTGAATTCGATAAAAAATAAAAATCTCAGAGAGAAAATTGCCTCGTGGATTATTAAGTCCGCGATGAAAGGTAAATTGTTAATAGGTGCTAGTGTTTAAATAAATGGCAGCAGAAGCACGAATGAGAAAAATTTATTATTCTCCGCGGGGGTATTGGAAAGGATTATCGGCGGTAGATAAACTGTCCATCGCAGCTAGAGTTTCACGTGACGTTGCTAAATCATGGTTGTCAAAACAAGCAATCTGGCAAATTTACTTACCGCGTCCGAAGTCTATCAAATATGGATCATTTGACGTTTTTATTCCAAATGAAGTTCATCAGGCGGATGTTTTATATCTCCCGCATGATAACGGCTACAAATATGCGTTAACAGTAGTTGATATAGCTACGAGAATAAAAGATGCTGAACCACTTCGTACAAAAAAAATCAGCGGAAGTCGCTCAGGCATTCAATAAAATCTACAGCCGTGGTCAGCTTACATGGCCGGTGTTGTTACAGGTTGATCCAGGTAGTGAATTTCGCGGTGAAGTAATCTCAGCGATGACAGAAAAAAATGTTACCATCCGACGCGGACATAAAGCAATTCATCGTGATCAGGCTATCGTTGAACGATTTAATAGAACTCTCGCTGATAAATTATTTAGTTATCAATACGCGAAGGAATTTACTCAACCAACCAGATCGACAGAATGGGTAAAAAGACTTCCCGCGGTGGTAAAAATGATCAACGAGGAATATCAGAAAAAAACATGACCACCGGCGTCTATTGGAGACGCTCACGAAGAAAGAATTCCGTGGGGATCAACGGTGAGATATTTGTACGAACCAGGTGAATTAGAAGGTGGTACTAAAAGATCTACTGATCCAATATGGAGTATTACAATACATAGCATATACGGAACTCATTCATCGATATACAGGCCTATATACTACACGCTAGATTATGAAGCTCCACAGAGAAACTTTACTCGTGAGCAACTGTTAGTTATTCCGAAAGATACTCAACTTCCGCCGAGTAATCTAAAGTAACTCGCCTGAGTTGATTCATTCGACGGACTCGACTGACTGCCAAATATATTAAATTGTCCCACTCGATAGCATCGTCAATGATCCAAACAATAGTGTCGGTGATAGTTAACCCCTGTGTTGAATGTATCGTTGAGGCATATCCTAACCGCCATGGTGATTTTTTCATGCTTAGCGCACCTTCAACATCTGACAGCGCCACTCCAATGATGTCATTTAACACTAATTTTCGTTGTTCATCACTTCCAGGGATATCAACTAGGATATTCTGTAATCGAGTATCCACTGGTCGATATTGCAACGGAACAAGTTCATTAGGAAATTTATATTCGTGAAGTTTAAATAACGCCGCGTTAATACTATCACGTGTGTTTTTTCGGCTAGCTACGACAAGATCGGCGGGTGACCATTTATCAATAAATTCAACATATGTGTTATCGATTATTGCCTCACGAAATATTTTAGCCTGATTCTTATTACTCGTGCATCTGATCGACGATTTTAATCTAACCAGTTCATCATCGAGAGATCTACGGTCGATGGTCATTTCTTCGTAATAGTCGACGCACGATTGCAACCACCAATGTGGGGAAAATCCCGTGAATGGCGGTGGTTGACCATGATCACCGCAGAACACAACGACGGTATTTTTTGTCCTTAGATAATCCAGAAACATACTTATTATCGGCTCCGACATAATACAAACTTCATCCAACATCACCACGGGATGAATTTTTTTGTTTCCCATACGTTCCGTGGACCATTCACCACCGCTGTATCTAAAGTAGTGATGATAAGTCTCTGCGTGAAATCCTTTTTCACGGAATTCCCTGACTAATCGATGAGTTGGCGCTAACACGATTAAATCGTCTTTAATACAACGGAAATGTTCTAATACCCTTGTTGTCTTACCACAACCACCAGGCCCGTTCAGATAAATAATTCTATGACGTCCGATAGGATCATGCACACTCGGAGCCGTCGAGTACTCACTAATTTCACAACCATGAAATTCTGGTTTGTCGGGATAATCAGCTGATTTATCGTAGTTGTGTAATGCTTCATCTTTGATTCTCCAAGTTCCCCATGTTTCACCGTCTCCTAGATACCTGTCGACGATGCTCTGATTCTCTTCGTTGTAATAAAATGAGTCGGTTGCGACTCGAAATGCACTGTCTGGAAATCTATTGACGGTACTTAGCAAATTAATTGTTACATACGCGAGCATGTAAGATCGTAAGTGAGTGTATTGTGGCATTTCATCACCAAAATACTCGACGACCGTTCCAAAATGTTCTTTTGATAATTCAATATTAGTCCGCCGATAAAACACTCCTTTGTTCACGGCGTCGTCAATGATGAATTTTAATTCTCCTGGATCTAATATTAGTTTAGCGGTTTTTCTTCGTCGTACGTCCTCGTTATCATACTCGCCTTGTGTAAACTTTCCGATTATTATTCTGTTAATTCTTTTACTTTCGCTGACGACATCTTCACGAATAAATTCGTACTTCCAACGCGAGTCTTTATCGGGAGTTGGTAGCCAAATGTCCTTTTGCGGGTCGCTGAATATTACCTCGGACACTATCAGATCTGTTATAATACCAACGTCCAATCCCCATCGCAACACTACAGTTGGCGCCCATTTTTTCTCAGCTATGTGCCGGCCGAACCACAAATAACTCACCGGATGTAACCCGTCAGCGAGTCTTACGCGTACAACTTTAGCAAATCCTGTTAAGTCGTAATCAGGCAGTGGTCCGTTAACGGATCTCCTTATCATGTTGCTCCCGGGAATACCAAATCGATTAAACCATTCCCGACATTCTCCGCCGCCGAGAAAACTTCCCGGATAGCACGCGATCATATCAACGGATCTTATAGAATCATCTAATTTGTACTCGCGGTTCCATAATCCACCGTGGGAATACTCAATGCAACTATCGCGAACGTCATTGATAAACTTTTTCTTAGTCGGCGTCCAAGAATTTCGTTCTTTAGTTATTTGATAAGCAACAGACTCAACAGAAAAACTTACTCGAGTCAATTTCTCCGCAGCGGATTCATCCACGTACCTTTTAGCAAATTCGATCATCTCGTTTTGTAATTCTTCAGTTCTGTAAATTATTCCGGAATCACAATTATCTTTCACGCTGTCATTTCTCATGACAAATTGATCATAATCGTTGCCGCCACTTTTAAACAACCAAACGTTGACGGGAGTGTTTAACATATTCGATTTGATCCACTTAAACATATCACCGGTGTAGTATCTGATAGTTTTCGTCGAAGGAAAATTACCATCGTTGACTCCCCAGCCGTGAAAGTTATGGTCGAGAATTTCAACTGGTTTTCTTCCGTTGGATTGATAACAACCGGAATTATAAAACACTCTGTCCGGGAACATCTTAACGATAATCGGTATTTGTAATTTCTTCTCAAGCTCGGCTATGTCTTTTTTAAAAGCGCCAGTGTCAAAAACACGATCATTCCACGTGGAAATAATATTTGCTCGTCGTTCCGTCAAACCGTTTCCTCTCGTTGATTCCTTGAAATGTTTTATCACCAATTCGGCAACGCAATTTAACGTCGCTGACATTCTCATCAGAATAACTTCCGCGTCGACGGGAACAGGCATCAAATACACTCCATACACGACGACGTTATACGGGTAACCTCTGGTGTAGTACCGTTGATCAATACCGACTAACGCTCCTGGTAGTGTGTCTCTGTTCAACACAAACAATCCTCTTCGACCGTCGCTGACTCTACCGTCGTGTAAAGTTACCTCCCAAAATCTATCATCGGCTTCAACATTGTACAACAACGATAATAACCTATCTAACCGCCGTTGTCGTCGTGATGGAGTTTCCCTGAATGTCAAATACGACGACTGCAGATGATATCTTCGCGGATATTGTAATGTTCCAAAATCTATCCTCGACAGTATCTCCTGGGCACGTTCCATGGTCAATCTAGCGTCTTCGTTGTTTGTCTTGTACGTCGAGTAAACGTAGCTGGCACCGTTTGTTCGGTACATGTTTTTTTACTGTTCTAATGCTGCTAATTATGTGAGCTCTATATTCAGTGGGATTTATCCTTCCATCGAGGTCAAATCGTCGTCGAACTCTCGCGGGTTCAATAACATCTACGTGCGACAATCTTAAAAATGCTGGCATTTCTGTCATATATTCATTAAAATTTCTCATCGTTAAATTATCAGCGAGCGCAACGGAGTAATGTTGAACGTCATCAGAATTATGTTTCATATATACATACATAAAAAAATGTTCAATTAATATATATTTAAAAATAAAATTAATTATTATATAGCAATGTCAAATCGATGCTCGTGGATATGGCGACGACGTGGTGAAGTATGTGACAGACCCTGTGTAGGGAAATATTGTGCCGCACACAACCAACACGCTAAAAGAAATCCACCAGATTGGGTAAAATGTATCAAATGCAACGTTGACATCAGAGGAAAAACACGTTTATGTGCAGATTGTGGAGGAAAGCGCTTCAGAACACTCTAAATATTACAAAGACAAGCACAAAATAACATTCACCGAGGAGGACTTTATCATCGGCGATTACAGAAAACAATTAAATACACATTTATCCGTGTAATTATATAATGTCCGAAGATACATTCACGTCTCACCCGATTTACTCGAATTACGAGGCTTCCCGAGATGGTATCGTCAGGCATCGCGTGAATAAGAAAAATCTCGATAATGTCGACCGCGCGGGATATATGAGGATAAATCTTCGTCACCGCGGAGAACAAAAAGGTTATTCCTCGGCGAGATTTATTTTCGAGTGTTATAACGGACCAATTCCACCTGGGTTAGTCGTCGATCACATTAACAGAAATCGCCTCGATAATCGACTAGAAAATCTTCGTATTGTTACTCAGCGAGAAAATTGCAACAATAGTGCACCGAAGATTAAAATTTCAGCACGAAGACCCGTCATTGGAGTCGCCGACACCGCCGACGTAGTCGCTGCCGAGAAATACTTTCCTTCAATTACCGCCGCGGGGAAATATTATGGAATTTCCGCGATGTCTGTAAGGCACGCCGCTGACGATATTTATTATTCCTCGTACTCGCCGGTGCTACGTTGTCGGATTTCTTTCGTGTATCAGTGATCGTTGGTGATTTGTTAAATAAATTGGACGTAAAAAATCCTTATAAAATAATGAACGACCAAAACGTTGCTGCGTTGTGTGATGAAATTGATAAAATCCAACAGTATATTCCCCAGACGATGTCTGGAACTTCCATTCTCAACAGATCATGGATCACTAACGAGTACAGTGCCGTCGTTGACACACGTTCCCGTGGAAGACCAACTCATCGAAATGAGTATAGGATAATTAAGTTACTCACTGCTGCGCGTACCGAGGTGATAATTGCAAATCGCGACAACGTTGAATTGTTCGTTCCCGTGTGTAAAATAATCAAGGAAATCCGCGATGCCGTCGTGGAGATTTTCGAAGAAGAAAAATCCATCAAGGCCGCCTTGGATAACATTGAATCGAGAATCACCATGTGAATTTATTGTATGAGCGAATTGCAATTATTTTCCGATATTTTTTTTGGACATTTTTCAGTTGACGACACAGTTAACGAGTGCGCAACATCCGGGTAGATTTTTTTAATGTCAGATTGACTCGTGGCAGCCTCTATGGTAACTTTTTTTGTGGGAGGGGTTGGTGGACGGATTTATTTTGTTCTCCGGTCGTCTCTCTCTGCTGCTGCTCTACCTGTGTACCTTTCTTTTATCGGTTGACATATATTCATTTACGTTTATGAATCAGGACGCATACACGGTGAATCGTCGTGTAGAAACATTAACAATGCCAACTGTTCATTAGAGATCCACCTGGCGTTTAAATGTGTTGTTAGCGCGAGAAAACATGTTTACATGACATTACGGAACTAGCGTTGGTGATGTTGTTCGTGGATTATTTAGAGGTGCACCAATCGTGCTATGTGTATTGTTTTTGTGTGCTGCAATAATAGCTAAACATGTTGAAATGTGAAATGTGGATAATATTAAAAAATCATGCCACCGATCGAATGTAAAATCAATGATTACAAGCAGATATTCAAGAATGTAAAATCAATGATTACAAGGAGATATTCAACTTCTTAAAATTAGTAGACCTCAAAACATTGCATCCAACGCTGCTGCTGATGTACAAGACAAAGTCATAGACGTTTATAGCTCTTTTAGCATGGATCCGCACAGCGTCAAACACAACTTCGTGGAGTCTAATCAAGATTCTTCCTCTCAGTCACATATTTGGGATTTACAGAGATGTCTTCAAAAGCAGTAAAATTAGTTTGCAACAACAAAACTATCGATGCAATTTGGCATGATGGTAACATTAGCATTATGAATGCCTGTAATATACCTAACCTAACTTCAGAAGAACATGTATTGATTTATGCAGTATGGAACAGCGTCAACTTGTCGGTTCTCGCACATACCACACATGAACAAGGACTCAACTCGGTCTTAGAATACTAAATCATGGCGTTTTAACATGCAAATCGAGACAATGACCAAACCCGGAACAAAGTGATATTTGATAGTTTTTAAGCGACTGTAGTTTGTCCGTGGTTACACGGTCATCAGAAACCCTCTAAAGAAAGTTTGCTTGACTACATATATAATCAAATCGCATGTGCATATCACAATATATGGTCTTTCATTGAAGGACTACTAAATGATCACAGTGTATTTGAAGTTTACCAGCACGATTTTATTACGTTATCCATGATTTAATACTATAATTATTTATTGAGCAAAACATAATCATTTAGCATGTTTCAACTCATATGGAATTACGCTATCACTTGAAGTTGTTAGTTATTTAACCCGACGCTGGTAGAGTTGTCTATCATTATTGTATTCAACTATAGCGACACAATTTCGGTTTAACGGGCCAATGTGTGGCGGTCTTGTTGTCATAGAGTTGCGAGGCCTTCAGCGTTCATCAACTCCACAAACACTTATTGATTTTACATTAAGGTACGCTTACGATCATACAATATGTATATTAGTTTTTACAGACGTTTCTCAACACGACGTTGCGCTGCGCTGATGTGAATCTGAGCAGGTTTTCCACCCAATTCAGGTTTGGCTGCGTTTCCCAGTTGTTATTAACTTTGAACCCGTTGAACTTATGAATTTTGAAGAAGGTATATGCAAACTTGTAGCATCTAACATGGACATTCAATATATTGTTGTCCGGCTGCGAATCGATATCGCTCACAATCTGGCCCTGATCAGTAAAAACAGTGCCAACGGAAGAATCGGAGACAATATATTGTTGTCCGGCTGCGAATCGATATCGCTCACAATCTGGACATGATCAGTAAAAACAGTGCCAACGGAAGAATCGGAGACTCGGGAACAGATAGAAATTAACAGTAAGCACCAGCTTTTTGTACCAATCTCAATACGAGGCCAACTTGTAATCATCTCATATTAAAAAGCCCAATCATTAAATGCACCACCAAATGAGGAAGTACTAAGGATTGTTTCAACGATGAAGGGAATCTACTTCGATTGTAGTTTCACGTATATCCTATCAACTTTGACTCAGCTAGGGCAAAATAATGATTTCGACACTTATTCACCAAATACGCGCTTGTCCGTGTAACAGATCATCGGCGAAGACGAGAACGGTCGTTTTAGACATTATTCAACGGTGTAATCACTATGGTTTTGAATGAACATGGCCCTAGATCTTAATGAAAGGATACTTGTTTAGAAGTACGTGAGCCGCTCTACACGCTGACTTTGATTAGATGCAATATGCACACGTACTGCAAAACGAGCATTTAACATTGCGGGTCTATTATAATTCTTCTATTAATAATGTGAACACATAAAAAATAACTCAAACACCATCAGCTGTTGATCTGGTGTAGCGGGAATCGCGACCTTAACAACAATCATAAGTGAACTCGAGGGAATTATTTTCGAGGTTATATCGATAATAACTGGTGTCTCTGGTGGCGTTAGTAAATTATTTTCTATACGATTACATTCACGAATTTTTTTTATTCAGAACATTGCCTTTAAAAGAAACAAATTATATAAATTCAACAAATATGTATCCGTCATTGTACAATCCCAAAGACGTGTACCATGGTATCAGTGAAATGGCAATTTTTGCTTTGTCCTCCTGCATGGTCACATATTGGTAACTTTCAAAGATTACAATCAATTGGATCCCATACAAGAGTGCTTTATTGTAATACGAGGAGAAAGTCATAGAAGAATGGACTGACCTGACCTTCGTGGGGATGGAAGGACTTGACCTTCATCGGGAAGATACAAGGACTTGACCTTCATGAGGAATGGAAAGAATTGACTTTCATGGAAAGAATACAAGGACTTGACCTATATTAGTATCTTTCTATCAGTCATTTTATTTTAGGTATGCCTGACTTTTAATGTAATAAATTGAACAACCCCTTTATCAGAAAAAATGAAGATTAACATTATTCCTTTCTTATCTATTCGATAATTGATATACTGCATATCTTTATTATACACACCAATATCACAATCTATTAAAGTTTTCATTAAAATATTTCAAAACTTTGCTCTTTTCATTTCTTTGGAGTGATGTCAGACTTGACGTGCAACATAAATATTTATCAACATTTCACGTGCTGCAAAACAGAGATTAGTAAATTGACTGACTTGAGAAAGATTAATTCTTTTGGTTCGAGTTTAACTATTTACTACTGATCAATACACGATGGTTGAGGCCTTCGACATTTCACCAAAAAGGTAAGGGGTCATTTTCCATTACAGTTTCAGTCTGAATCGGCAACCATCGTGTGGGCAAGACAATTTACTTGCCTCGACACGAGATAAGCTTCAGAAGGTTTGCTTTTCCTTTAAAAATCCAAAATGCCAGACCAGACAAAAATGATTTTAAATGCTTTATTATTAGGGAAGTCAAATCAATTTAGCTTTACATTAGGATCTTTCTTTCGAACATTTTTAGAATTAAAATATTAATTTTTAAGTTGAACTAAATCGATCGAAGTATACATTGGCATTTTGAATATTGTCAACTGCACCTCACGCATTCAATGAAAGGCCCAATGTAATATTCGTAATTTAGATCCAGTCAAAATATTCACAAAGCTGACTTTGAGACTTCTAAAGAACATATATAAAATATCCAATGTACAAACAATCTTATATTTAATGTACAAACCCAGTTATATTCAGTGTACAAACCAAGTTATATTCAGTGTACAAACACAAGTATATTCAGTGTACAAACCCAGTTATATTCAGTGTACAAACACAGTTATATTCAATGTACAAAGCCATTTATATTCAGTGTAAAAACAGTTATATTCAGTGTACAAACAAGACCAGTTATATTCAGTGTTCAAACCCAGTTATATTTAGTGTACAAACCCAGTTATATTAAGTGTACAAAGCCAGTTTTATTCAGTGTGCAAACTTAGTTATATTCAGTGTACAAACAAAGTTATATTCAATGCAGAAAGCCAGTTATATTCAGTGTACAAACCCAATTAAACACGATGACGATATAGATAGGATCTGACAACGTGTTCTCCTTGCCGTGCATACATTATTCTATTTCAACCTAACTTTAAGGCCATGCAATCAACTTGTTTAAAAATACGATTTCAGCGAAATATATATATATATGTGTTAATAAAGACAGAATTCCATTATATGACCTTATATTTTCACTTATATTAATCAGAATTTTATGAGGACAAACAAATATGGCCTTTTGCAAGCTTGATTTTAATTGCTTTCCTTTGTAACAATGTAAACAGTTGCACACCTGTAGCCCTTCTGCTAAAGAGGTAACATATGTTTGATATTTACTTGCAATGAAGCGTCTTATATATCCCATTTTATCAATCGCCATTCAGGTAGGAACTAGTAGATTAAATTTGATTAATATGTATTGATCTCAAAGTCAAGAGTTATTTGTTCATCTAGAGTGAATCAAGCTTTTATCAGTCTGAGCGTCAACAGATGGTTGATGTTGACTTGTCCAGACCAAAAGGCTGGATATAAAAATGGCAAAGCATTCAAGAGACAGAAAATTAGTCGAATGCAGAGTCCGTTATTGAAAATGGAAGTTCTCGAGTAATACAAAAGACTATTTTCACGGTCCTAAATATCGGGAAATTTATCACTGAGCACTCCTATTGTTGTCAAACGTTCCCATCAAATCGAAGCTGTTAGCTCTAATTATTTACAAGTGTGAAAGTTGTGGTTATTAGAAATAAAAATCAAACTAAGGTTGTCTGTAATCGAAACAGCATGTTTCGACTGTCCAAATAATAATGTTTGTAATTCAAAATGTACTTTGCCATAGGGAAACTTAGAAGTAAGAAATTGGATGCATTTCATAATCAATCGCTTTCAACTTCGGTTACACTTTTATCGAGTGATGACTATTATGAAGGATCTGCTTGTCAAAATCTTAATTTGAGTACAATTTTAGGTTACTTCCTTGTCTACATCATGAATGGACTACACACTGACGTTCTTCTCTTGTCAAAATCATGGTTTGAATACTCATTTTACTTAATTTCTTCGAACAACTATGCGCTGATATCATTTGTGTAATAAAACAGACTTCCTTGTAAAGATATTTGAAATTGATTGATTTATTTCGTTCTGCCCTGTTTCTTTTCTAACGCTTTTTTGTTAGTACTGAATGGTTTTGCTAAATGAAGACTTAGTAATATTATGAAAGAGAAAACCCCCCACATATTCCAGGACGAAAGTCGTATTTGGCTTGGAACTATGTTTGCTCCTTTAACGGTGCTAACGCGAAAATCTTTTATTTGTCACTGTAGTGACAACCTCCTTTACAATATAAAGCACCGTTGCATTCGAGCATCTCGTGGGCAATCCATTTTTGTAATAAAACTGCATTTAAAAATGTTAACAAGTGAACAACAGCTGAATTTGCCTTCTTGATGCTGTCAAATTTCTTGCAATTGATATGTCAATCAAGATAGCAGAAATACACATATCATTAAGAAATTCAAAACGTAAATAATTGAAATGATAAAAGGTTTCACGATTCCCTTGACTGTATATAACATAATATAATATAATATAATATAATATAATATAATATAATATAATATAATATAATATAATATAATATAATATAATATAATATAATATAATATAATATAATATAATATAATATAATATAATATATATAATATAATATAATATAATATACTATAATATAAGATAATAGGATTAATACGTATGATTGCGTTCTCCCGGATATTTTCTTGTGGATAAAATGCGGCTAGTTTTATTATTGTTTAATGTATTTAATAAAACAGTTGTTCCCTTTTGTTAATTATACTCATTATCTTCGCTCGGGTACCATGGCAATAGTACTTTGTTATGAACATTTGATATATGATATTGGTTTACTTAGTGAATGTCTTATGTAAGTTTTAAAGGTCAACAGCCACACTCCAACATTTTTCTGTTTACATCAGATGTGCACTACATGATTAAAAGTGGTTATACTCGCATAAAAAGAACAAAACAAAATCAAGTATAAAGAAGAAATAATAATATGTCTACTCGAAAAAGACTTATACAACGCAGTTACTACCCCTTAGCTACGATTTTCTACCTAGAAGACGCCAGCCGGAAATGACGTAATTTAACCTCAAAAGACGAAGTAAATAGTTCTTTTCGAAAAATGAAACATTATAAACCATTGATAGGGAACATTTATATGAAACTACTGAAAACAAATTTACTGTTCAGCCATCTATCGATATGCTTGCGCGACGCACTAGATTGTGTCGCTTTTAAAACTGTTCGATTGTTCCAATTTATTTTGAAAATTCCCGTTAATACCGGTAAAAAGGAATCAATGTTGGCTTCTGTTTGTCAGCTGCCTAATTTTTTTTTAAAGAAATGCGGCATACTAAAAAGAATCCAAATGAACCAAACTTGACTTTCTTATGCCGGCCGTCTTCATAAGAAAATTCGGCACACTTAAAAGATACAAAAGTGAGTCTTCGTGATTGTTTGCCTTGTAATAAAAAAAACTTTGTATTTGATACACTGTCGGACAGTTTAAGGAAAGAATGTTTTGCTCGCTTCCAATAGTGTTTTCCCACTTCTAGACTTCTATTTGTTTTCTAGATGTGATCATAATTTATTTTGCATGGAAAATATTTTTCACAGCAATAACGTGCTTTAATAACACTTTGTAACCAATGTTAGCGAAACAATTATCAGTGAATATATTTTTAAATAATGATTTCCGAGATGACGTTAGTTAACCTGGATACAATACAATCTTAGTCACTTTGCTCCTTGTAACGTCATACGTGAATGGTTGTTTCCTTCAAGCAATCGGGTGATATTTTTTATCTCTTTTGTGATTTTGTTACTTGACATAAGCAATACACACTACACTAAGGACGCATACGCAAACCGGCATTCACTACATATACGGAGATCCTGTGCATATTTTTTCTTTAACAAATTTCGCAAGATGAAAAAAAGGAGTAAATGAATAACAATCCAAGGTTAGTTTCTTTCATTTTATTTTCAAATAAGTGTAAGTTTATCACTTTTTGTACGGTGCAAGGAAGGAGGGGCACAAATTCAATACAAAATCATTGACGACATTGACGACATTGACTTGTAATGACAAGCTTTTAATGTACGCGCGCACATACTAAGACAACTTGAAAAAAAAAACAAACAATAAAATTAACTGATAAGAGCTTCATATTGCAGCAACATTGACAAAATGCAAAACATTAATCTCTCTCTCTCTCTCTCTCTCTCTCTCTCTCTCTCTCTCTCTCTCTCTCTCTCTCTCTCTCTCTCTCGTTTAACTGAGTGTGTATTATATGCAGCAGTGCTATAACGTGAAGCCAAAAAATAGATATATTTCTTTTAATACTTCATGTACACTGCCCTTAGTATATATATATATATATATATATATATATATATATATATATATATATATATATATATATATATATATATATATATATATATTTTTTTTTCTTTCTTCTTTTTTTCTGTAGAATATTATCTGTTAAGTTTTATTGTTTAATATATGAATATTGATAATTTAAGCAGAAGACTTAAACTGAGAATGTCGTTGTGCAGATGCATATATGTTTTAGCATACAAAATGTATATACATATTTTAATTAGAACGAGGAAGACATTTAGACTTTGCTTATGTTTTCTCTCTCATATATATATATATATATATATATATATATATATATATATATATATATATATATATATATATATATATATATATATATATATATATATATGGATATATAAATATATATATATGTAGATATAGATATATATAATTATAGATATATATATATATATATATATATATATATATATATATATATATATATATATACGTTGCAAAGTATGATTATTTTCTCTGAAAGAATATCAATTTTGTTTAAATTTAGTTTTTTTCTTAAAACATATTCCTAAAACGTATCTTACATTACATCTAGTTGTTGTTTAACGAAAACGAAATGTTCAAACTATTGTTAAGCGAGCCGAATTGTCTTTCGAGTTGTGCCGAATTGTCTTGAGCCAAATTGATTATAATCCTCCATTAATGATCCAACCGTCCCATCCCCTCACCCTATTCTATCTCATATCTTGAACTCACTTTTTTCTAGTAAACAGGGTCTTTCAGAAAAAGAAAAAATCATTTTTCCCACCATCACTCTTTCGGTTACATTCACATGCAACACAGTGCATCATATTTGCAGTATAAAAGCACGATCATAAGATATATCACCTACACATTTACGTCGGGAAATCCAACACTTGAATGGTTAGGTTGAATAGAAGGGATAAATGTACGTCATATTTTGCACTACCGATTGTTTTACGGAGATTACCGAATATTTATTTCATTCAAAAAATTTTAATTGAGCATTTAATTGGTGTGCATACATAACAAATGCGTTTTGTTTATGACTATAATAATATCACACGCTTGTACAATATTTGTGACCGGTGACATTTAAAGATGTAAGTAAATAATTTTCAATGCATAACAGTTATTGAATACATTTAAAAATATCACAATTGTAAATTTTTCCGTCTTTTGAAAATGCCATACTTTGATATTTCGTATTGTGAAATTTCTATAGTTAGATGTTTCCGTCTATTAAAATTGCTATCGTTATTTGTTTCCGTATCGTGATATTGGTATAGTTAGATATTCACGTCTTGTGAAATTGCTGTAGTGAGATGTTTCCGTCATGTGAAATTGCAATAGTGAGATGTTTCCGTCATATAAACAATTATAGTTCGATGTTTCCGCTTAGTCAAAGATTGTTCTTGTAAAATTTGTTATACATTCTTTTCGTAGCAAATTGTATCATTTGAAATGTACTTTAGTAGTATTTAGGCTATGCGACGATTTGTGGGTATAAGTGTGTGTATGTGTGTGTTTAAATTTTTAGTGAAGCTTTCACAATAGAGTCATAACGCTACGATGTCTGCTTAGTGAAAGTTAATTGCAATGTCTAGCACTGTGGCATCTGGCATCATACCACTGAAATGTGACATCATGTTTCACCCAGTCACAGTATGCTGTCTCCAGGTCGACCTGTCCTAGCACTAACTTTTTAATACTGAGTGCCAAGCGAGGCAGCTGCTTAAACCACTTTTATATCTTTTGTATGACTCAGCCTGGGTTCGAAGCCGCGACCTCCAGATTCTGAGGTCGATGCAATCATCACTTAAACCACAGGTGCGACTGTGCTACAATACAGTTTAAAGAAATGGTTATTACGCATGCATGAACAAAATCTCGCCATACGATATCAGTATTGCATGTGAGGAGGCTGGTGTTATGTCCATTTAATTTGCATCGTTTCTTATGTTGTTTCTCATTTTGTTTATTGAATTATATGCTGTGGGATATCTAAAACTATATTGTCCAAAATCAACATTGTCTACATGATCAAAATCGTTATTATAATTCTGTAAGCAACAGAAAGCTCATATCTTCTCTACGGGTATGGGTTTAAGATTAGAATCATTATCAATAAAATTAACATGTTTATCTTAATCTGTGTGAAGAGCATTGTGTTTACCGGATTCTACATTAGACTTTTAGTAACAAGATTATATCTTGCAAACCTTTGGAATCTTCTAAAAAGAAACGTTTTATTAGGTAATGTTTTATTTAAAAGATGCTAAGTATGACCAATTTGACGAGCCCATACTCCTAAAAAAGTTACATAAAAGAGTGAAGGCAACAAAATTAGTAGAATTTAACAAATAAACGTTTACCCTAGAATGCAAAGTGAAAAATGAGAGACAAAAAAGAACTTACGGCATTGAGAATCAAATACAAAAATAATCCAATAATTAAAAAGACACATGTCCTATTAACAACAAATCTTTATTAAAACTCAGTTCATGTCCTGAAGAGATTTAAAATTGAAAGCGATGACGTGTCTATTATGGTCTGCGCCTTACTGATGTGTCATCAGATTTGAGAAGGTCAAAGTGGGTAAAATAAAACTGTATCAAGGCTTTTACTATTGTTTTTGTTTTAATATTCCTGAAAGGAATTGCCTCTGGGAATCTTGTTGACACACACTTTGGTCAACAATTATTGTTTTCTAACTTGGTATTAGGTAAGGGACCGACACAATCTATCATTAATCTACTAAATGGTTCGTCAAATGAAGGAATATGTTACATATGCGTCTTAGATATTTACTATTTGGATTTTCCTATATTTTTGACAAGTACGAGAAGATCAGCAGTATTTACAAACATCACTTTTAACTTTTGACCAATAGAAGTGATTCAAGAAAAGTCTTATCAATCCCTAAATGATCAACGAATAGTTTCATGGGCCAGACTAATACTTTCCTGTCTGAAAGATTTTGGAACTACAATATGGTAATTCACTGACTACTCTTCACCAGCAGGAACCGTAAGAGGTCTCCATGTTCTGATGGATCCCTTTTTAACGAAATAACAAACATGTACTTCTGTGACTTCAGTTTCACTAATGGCCCTCTGAAACAAACAGGAGATCTCAGGATCTTTTTCGATACGGCGACAAGTACTTATCGTTTATCATCCTGATTAGAATACAGAAAATTAGTAGTTCAAAGAGGACCACTGTGATATCAATACCTTTTAATTGATCCTAACAAGGAATGACAGTGACCTCATCAAAAGCTTGACAAATACATGTGTCAACTAGAGAAATACTTTCCTGATCAACACGATTCTCAGGAGCTGTCCTTAGCACAGCTCTAGGTAACTGCACAAGCTGGGTATAAATCATGGAATTAGTTTTTAATAGAATCGATTTTATGATCCAAACAAAGATTGTCAGTTACAGGTGGATTCACCACAACATTATCTCCAGCTAGATCATTGCCTAGGAATAAAATAATGCCCTCAATAGGTAAGGCATTCACCATTTAGACTGTCGCGAGTCCTGACACTAAGTCGGACGACAAATTTACAGAATGGAGAGTGTTACGTCACAAGGGCTCGTACTCAGTAACAAAGAAAAGAGCGAAAGCCAACAAGCTTTGTATATTTTAACAAAACAATTTATTTCCCTAGACATTAATATAAATATTGATAAATAGGACTTACAGTTGTAAATATAATCCAAAATTTGATTCTAAGAATGAAAACACAAGTCTTTTCATTAAATAGTCGTATTGGAATCTAGGTTCCAGTCCCGACGACATACAAATATGGAGAGTGATGACGTCATATGTGGTCCAATATACGAATAACATCAATTCATCACTTGAATCACAGTCTTTATTTCCAAATAATTTCAGAATAAATTTTCATGAATATTTTTCAGAATTTGTATAAAAGTCAACTTGTTGAGTTACCAGAGAAAATATTATTAATTTCAAAAATCAGACGAAGAACAATCTGGCAAAAAATAAAAAAATGATATACCTTGTTCCTGGAAGGTGTTAGAATGACTCTGTCTAAAAATATTAGGATTGCATATTAATAACTCCAAAACCTCATTTGAAGTCTCGCGAGATCGGTCATGTGGTCTCTTACTACACTAGCTTGAGCATGTAGACCAATTTGTTCCCACTTAAGAACCAATCATAAAAAACGTTGTTTACAGATAATGATCACGCAAAAAAGTATGCCCTCTGAAAGTATGCCTCTGATACTGATCAATCATTTTAACTTCCTGTTGACATTGTTGCCAGCCCAAGTCGAACTAAAAGATAATTCTCACGTAATACTTCTTCGTCTTAAATAAACAAACCTTGTTAAAATATATATCATTACTGAAAAAGAATCGCGAATCCGATAAAAGTATTCAATGCAATAAAATACGATGAAACAAAAGTGAAATAAAAATGATTTTAAAACTTACAAGCAATTTAATCACATATACGTAACAAGAGGAATATTAACAAAACTTCACTTTACTTACTGAATAAGAGTACTCTAATTAGAAGACTTCTCTGAAAAGACAAAATACCTGATAATAAAAGACCGTGAGAAACTCCCGTGTCTCTTAAAATATTAATAAGTATAGGATTAGCTATATACTCAAGAGTGATATAGAACCATTTGACATGAATAGTTCATAATTCTCCATAATAAAATCAGATAGGGGTTTATTAGACCCAACAAATGTATTGCTTCAATGCATGACCGTGACTTTGACCTCATGGAAATAAAAAAAACATTAGGTCTGTATTGATTCTGATGCTTAGTTTTCAATTCGAAGCAATCAGAAATAAAGCAGCCTTTCTTCTTGCAATAGGTACACTTATGAAGAGATAAGGATTTATGATCAAGCTTATTATAAACTTGATTCTAAAAGTTGTGCCAGATTGAGATTTAGAAAGGCTTGTATTAGGCTGAAATACTTTTCTTAACCAGAACACTGTTGAGTGGAAAACTTCTTATTACGAAAGACACTTTATGAGCTAAGGAATGCTCGTCTGCATTACGAGCAGCATTTTCAAAGGTTTTGACCTTATGTTCATCAAGAGAAGTCTAAATATTACTATAGATGCAATTCTTGAACTCTTCAAGTAATACGAGTTGTTTGAGATTTTCTTAATCTTTACGTTTTAAGAAGAGCACCAGCTATTAAATTGTTCTTCTTTTCCCATGCAAATTCGACATAGGTTTGGTCAGTTGATTCCCTAGAATTACTTAAAACTTGTCGATAAGCCTAGGGTACCAACTCATAACTCTTTAAGATATAGTCTTTATCAACATTATAATTAGCACTCTGCTGTAGTGACAGTGAACTGTAACTGTCACGAGCTTTATCAGTAAGTGAACATTGTAATAACATAGTCGAGTAATCTCATGGCAATTTTGAATTTTCTGCACTTTTTTCCAAACGAGGAAAATATTTACCTTCTTTTTTCTAGAAGGACCACTAAGCTAATATTCTTAGTAACATCAAAACTTGAAATTTGTGTGTAAAGTGAGATGTGCTTGTCACTTGCCAATTCTATTTCTCTTAATCTTAACTGATGTTCATTTCTTCCTTCTCGCTTTGCATTTGCATTTGTCTCTCTCCTCTTTCATCAAATGCAGCTGCATTTGTTTCTCTTCTTTCTGTAACTGTCTTTGTTTCTCTTTTCTTCTGTAATTGCATTTGTTTCTCTTCTATATGTAACTGCATTTGTTTCTCTCTACTCTTTTTTCAACAGCATTCTCCGCTCGTTTTCCTCTTTTTCCAATTGCAACCACATTTGTTTCTCCTCTTTCTGAAGTTCAACCTTTATTAAATCTAGTTCTATCTTGTATTTTAATATTAAGTACTTAACATTATGTTAGAGTCTGATAGATACGTACTGATCAATCCCAACATACTTTTATCCAAAATATTCTTTTCCACGAAATTTGGGACCAAACTATTTTTTATTTCTATCTTCGTTAAAGAAGTGTTTGCCTCAGAAAGATCATATTTTTTGGAAAGCTGAAGCAATTAATCTTTTTTTTTCAAAAAGTCTTACTGCTCTCGAGTAGGATTTAAAATAAAGATCTCCATTTTTGATGACATTGTAAAAGCTTGGCGATTTCACTACAGTTTTCAAAAATGTAAAACAATAATTTGGTTTTTAAACATTTAGAAACTAGGGGAATTTAAATTTCAAAATATTTCCTGAAATATTTTAATACATATCCTGTATGAACCCCCAATGTTCTATTACGAGTCTATGCGCTTAAAATAAGCAACAGAAAGAGTGAAGACAACAGACAACAAGCTTTGTAAAATATAACAAGTAATTTATTTCTCTAGAATACAAAGTGAAAATGAGCTAAAAGAACTTACGTTTTTGCGAAGTCAATCCAAAAATAGTCAAATAATTAAAGACACAAGTCCTAGTAATAAAAAGCCCTTAATAAAACTCAGTTCAATTCCTGAAGAGATTTAAAATTGAAAGCGATGACGTGTCTGTTATGGCCTGCATTGTACGGATGTGCAAACAGTCTCTTTTTGAATCACATAAATATTATTTCAGGTTTGAATTAAGTATAAATTCCAATTAATGTCTTTATCCAAGATTTTTTGTCAGAGAACTCTTATTTCCAGACGAAAGAATCAGTTAAATCCAATAATGTGAAGAAAATAAAATTCAACCCATACTGGGCACAACATAAAGCAATTTAATGTATTTGATGTTAAAGCAGAACTGGTAAAATCTTCACAGTTAGAAGATAATATTATTCTCTGTTTGCTCGCAGGTCACAAATTAGCATTTTCTAAAAACAACCATTCTCTAATGGAAAATAGCATCTTTGAATGATATATTCAACCTTGTTTATTCAAAACATAATACCCAATAAAATTAACTATGGAATCCCCAAGGAGTATAAAATCCTGTTTACTAGAAAAATGTTTTACTCAGATTTTGATTTGGTTCAAATTATACATGATTGTCTGGATGTACAAAGTGCTCTATAATATTCCTGGACATTAACTTTTAGTGAATTCTAACAAGGAGATGTTGAATTATGGTACTATAATTCAACAAAGGCACTTGACACATCAGCAAAATTCAGGCATTTGGTACTTTAGTGCATTCGATACTACAGGCCACTATAGGCAAATCAACACCTTCAGCATTGGAACTTTTTTTGGGATACATATACATGTGCCACTAAAGTGTATTCAGAACCTTGTTCATTAGGACAAGTATTAGTAATGCAAAGATTAATTCGAAATGCTATAATTTCCTTAGTTTTACCTGTTCACGTTGTATTCAAAGAAAATAAATAATTATTTTTTGCATTTTACAACGATATTTTTATTCTGATTCTTTTCTATTTCTTGTTTAAAGACCATAGAATCGTAATACTGACTGTAAAGGATTCCTATCATGTTGGTTATTAGAATCCATATGGGAACGTGTAAGATACCATCTGCCAGAGCTAAGCTGTTTTACGTTCCATAGATGTCAATGGTGATTTTGAATGTCACTGAATTCACTTTCTTATCTTCATATTTTTCGATCGGCCAAAAGGACAACATTTGACACCAATTATAAATATATGGCATAGGGTTTGGGTCTGTCACTTGTCATTATTTAAAGGGAAACATTTATATTGCTAATTAACTTTGCTTCATTTCTAATTAACCCTGACTTTGTTTAATTTCAGCAGTATTACCCAAGAAGTAGGATATTTTATAATATACTGATTAGTTGGAGAAATATCAATCTGCATTGAGCAAAAAGTAGTCGTTCAATGTTAAAGATTGGGTGAAAATTAAAATATTTAGAGAATCCAATTTTGTCTTGGATCTTATTATTTGCAGCAAGAAACATTTGGTACCAGCAATGTAGATATGCATTGTGTTGCTCTTTTACACTGATATTGGGTGTGTGAAAACAAATAACACAAGCAAGAAAGTTGTATTTCAGGAGTACTGAAGTAATGTTTTCTTGACATATCGCTGTTTACAGGTAGGTAAATATACTGTGACTATCATTCTGGTAGTTAAATATACAGTGACTTTCATTCAGGCAAGGTAAATATACTGTGACTATCATTCTGGTAGGTAAATATACTGTGACTATCATTCTGGTAGGTAAATATACTGTGACTATCATTCAGGTAGGTAAATATACTGTGACTATCATTCTGGTAGGTAAATATACTGTGACTATCATTCAGGTAGGTAAATATACTGTGACTATCATTCAGGTAGGTAAGTATACTGTGACTATCATTCAGGTAGGTAAATATACTGTGACTATCATTCAGGTAGGTAAATATACAGTGACTTTCATTCAGGTAGATAAATATACTGTGACTATCATTCTGGTAGGTCAATATACTGTGACTATCATTCTGGTAGGTAAATATACTGTGACTATCATTCAGGTAGGTAAATATACTGTGACTATCATTCTGGTAGGTAAATATACTGTGACTGTCATTCAGGTAGAAAAATATACTGTGACTATCATTCAGGAAGGTAAATATACTGTGACTATCATTCAGGTAGGTAAATATACTGTGACTATCATTCAGGTAGGTAAATAAACTGTGACTATCATTCAAGTAGGTAAATATACTGTGACTATCATTCTGGTAGGTAAATATACTGTGACTATCATTCAGGTAGGTATATATACTGTGACTTTCATTCAGGTAGGTCATATACAGCGATTGTCATTCATGTAGGTAAAAATATAGTGACTCATTCAGGTAGGTAATACACAGTGACTATCATTCAGGTAGGTAAATATACAGTGTGGCAGCCAAATGTGATAAAGCGTACTCTATAAACACGAGATGCTCAATTAGGACTGAAACTAAGAGAAACTATAATAATGTAAATATAAAGTAAAGTTAAAGTGGCAATAGACATCAATAAACAACTAAAACTACCGTTGAAACATAAATAGTTTAGAGAGACAAAGGCATGAATTTAAAGAGAGAACTACTAGCTATCACGATAGATAGAAAATCAAAGATATGCAATATCACGAGATACTAGTAACGTTGTCATGTATCTTTAAGTTGTAGTGTTTATTGGTTTTTCTTAAAGATCTTGTGCTCTATACATCTGTATTGTGTACTTGGCTATGTCCAAACTCAAGGTTATGGTGTACATAACCAGCGACATTTATTTACAACATAATCCATAGCTAATATTTCTCAATAACAATATATTTAACATTCAGATTATTTTTAATGCAAACATGTTTACTTTATTCGGGATCTAGCACACTATTTTTCACTTGGAAATTATTAAATATATTGACAATTGTGAATATTGCTAAAGAGGAGACAAAGTTGCATCATTGTCTTTAGATATAATATTATTCATCTCTACTATCTGAATCAGAATCAGTCTTGTTGTTCCTATCTTGTATGGATTTGTTGATTCGTATCATCATTTAATCTCTAATTGATGGGTGCCAAATGATAAATAATATAAACATTAAGTTTACATTATAACGAATTGAGACAAGTAAATGTTTGGATTGTGTTATTGTGATACATCAAAATATTCTTAGCACACATACACACGAACACACACACACACACACTTTAGGCCAAGGGCACTTAGCAAACTCGAGACTTCATGCACATCAGCAAATTTAATATTGGCATTCATTTGGAATATGAATGGAATTTAATTAGAACTTCATACATTTTGGCCAGTGGTAGAACGTTTGTAAGACTATTTGGAATTTCAATATACGAAGCAGTAAGTTCCTTTTGAATGTTCACCTATGTGTTCTAGAAGAATAAAGTATTTGCTGAATTTCCCCAAACGTGTTAGTTATCACTCTTTCCTATTACTTAGTTTTAGACCATAGAGGAGTCACAGAAATTTGGGAGCCGTTCTAGGATACAATGTTCTCTAAAATATTTCTGAAAACTTCAATTTGTTTTTAAATTTTAATTCGCTTCGTTTCCGAATTTTCTCAGCCCATGTATTATTTTACATATACGAGAAATTTGATGCGAAACCAAACATCTTTCACAAGTTCATCTAAAACGGAAAACTACTTTAAATCCTGACCAGGAAGGGTTAGATTCATTAGTAAAGGACGGATTGTTCCAGTGTGACAGACAGTATGGTCCGTAAGAAGCGAAGGCTTCTTCAAAGAAGCAATATTGAAGAAAAAAAAAACGTTTTTTTTATGCTACCAGGAAAACTAGCTTATTATTACCTTTTAAAGAAAAAGAAGTAAAGAAATATTATTCTTATTTGAAAAATAGATGCTTAAAATTTGAATTGGCTAAGAGAGCTCTGGATTCAACTAAAAAGTGTACTTATTGGCAGAACTCGTTAAGTCTACTTTTCACTGTCAGTACAGAGTGTTGATTAGGCAATATATATTGTGGGGTACTGAGTAGATACCTGATAAATATTGATAAATGTTTATAAACTGTAAAAATAAGACACAACAAAACTGGAAAGACCCATATCGAGCTTACAAGAGAAAAAGAAGAATTATTTTATAAGGGTGGTGTTCAGCCAAGAACGTTTATTAAGACTACAATAACTTCAAACAACGAATAAGAATTAATTGAAGAGTTAAAGCATTGCTTCCACAGTGACTTTTAAGACCTACCTTGATAAGTAAACATTAGAAAATGTTTCTCGTACAACTGCTTATTATTCATTGATTCACAAATGGACACGTGTTAGGTTAAACAAACCCCAATCTGAATTTATTATCGAGAAAAATATAAACCATCATGTCAAAAGGTTCTATATCATATATTAGTGATTCTGCCAACCCAATCCTTATTAAAAGTTTTAGGGACAAATGAGCTCTCAGAGTCTTCTATTATCAGGTATTTATCCTTTATCAGAGAAGTCTTCTGTTAATGAAAAGGTGTTTATTTTCAGGCTTCAGTTTCGCTAACAACCCTCTGAAACAAACAATAGCTCTCAATTTTGTTCCTGTTGGATGACATGTGATTGTCTTTTGTATAAAGATGAGGTGGTTTTCCTTTGTGTAGCTTTGTTAATGTTACTCTTATTTGTGCGAATTTGTCATACGACGTAATCTCAGGACCCCTGACAGTCGTGACAGTAATGGAATTACTCATCAAAGCATCCATTTATTACTAGGCAATGACATAGCTGGAGATAAGCTTGTGGTTAATCCACTTGTAACTGATGAGCTTTGTTTGGATAAGAATGTCTAAATAATTGGAACAGAAATCTTTGATCTATACCCAGCTTACACAGTTATAGGAGCTATAGCAACAAAAGCTTTTGATAATGATGTTGATCAGGAAACATTCCTTTAGCTGAAACATTTCTTGGTCAGGATTTTATTCAAGCAAATTTTGCTCCTTCAATCGAAAGATCACTGATCCACTCTCAACTACTCATTCTTTTTATTCTAATTCAGGATGACAAAAGACAATCATATATCATCCAACAGGAACAAGATTGAGAGGTCTTGTTTGCTGCAGAGGGCTGTTACCGAAACTGAAGCCACTATGTACCTGTTTGTTATTTTGTTAATGTTGTGATCCAATTGAAAGATCAAATGGTGGTGTCAGCTTTTGACTAGTGATCTGTGAGCTATTAAATTTGTGTTCCAAAATAGTATAGATAGGAAATTATTAGCCTTGCCCATGCTATTTATTTGGATGGTCATTTAGGGATCAGTACCACTTATCACAAGATTTGGGTTCATTTTTATTGATAAAAGTGATGTTTGTAAATATTATTTTGTCACACTTGTCAATGATAAGAAAACCCAATCATATTGATATTTGATTTTACTCCCTGATTTCTGGGAAAAGTTTAAAATCTTTGTACTCGTGGTGTTACGACTCTTATGGTCTTACAGTCTGTATGTGTCACAATGATACGATCAAAAATGTATTTAACTGAAAATAATCCAAAATAATGATTTTGTTCGGATGTATTAATAAGCAGTTAGTAATTTCAATGAATAAATTTTATAAATAAATCCCCTCAAATTTAACAATGACTTCACTAAAAAATTGATTCCGCTTCAGAATGTTAAGATAGGAATAAACAATACTGATGTAAATAACCATAATAAACTTAAAAGAATACCAGGATTAGGTTCATTAGTGCATTTCCAGAATATTCACCTCTATAAAAGGATCATGTACATCACTTAAACTTTAAGAAAGAATATATCATATGTCAGGTACAACCAGGAATTCCCGAGGGAAAACCAATGTCCTAAACTCAAAGTCCTTATTTCAAATTATAATCTACCATCATGGACAACAACAGCTATGTAATATGTTGTTACACAAAGACATTAATCAGGAAGGGCTAAACTCTTGCTCTTAACTATGAACTAATTAAATATGCATGACAGTGGGCACTCTAGGTCCACTGCCATGAGAAATATAGCAAACTAACGAATGTCAAAGGCTTTGATCTATATGTGTGTTGTTCCACGGTGTAACAATTAAATAAAAAAGATCGATTAATATTTTTTAACAAAGTGTTTCCACTTTTGTAGAATTATATCATATCTATGGAATACATTATCCATAATACTATTTACTTAGTGTTTGCATAGGGACTAATATTACATAATTTCAGGAACTACATATGCCTGAATCAAGAAATGATGAAAATGGGTTTCTAATTTCCACTGAATTTATTATAAAACAATGCTATGAAACTAGCAATACTTCCTTAATGTTAGAAGTGAAGCTATATGCAAGAATTTGAAACAGTATCATTTAGTCCGATCTACAGAAGAGACAGATCCGATTAATGGTACAATTTACTAATAACATTTAAAAAGAACTAGGCAAGATTCGGTTGGTTTTAAGATGGTGAAGCAGACCGTACTGCCTTTTCTTTCGCCCTAAATATGCAAGGAAAATTACACTTTCCACGGATTTTATCATAAAGTTAGATAATTAAGAATCAAAGGAATTGTTTAATTCTCCATTTTATATATTTCCTTGCAATAATCAATAAACTTTGACATATTTAGTTGTTTCTCTTTCCAAATCTTAATTATTCATTTCTTGGAAATAAATTTGTGTCTCTCTCTCTCTCTCTCTCTCTCTCTCTCTCTCTCTCTCTCTCTCTCTCTCTCTCTCTCTCTATATATATATATATATATATATATATATATATATATATATATATATATATATATATATATATTATTATTATTTACTAGGTCGTCATGCGAGTGTGTCTGCTACGTACGAGCTTATATAACACCGATTCAGTGCCATCATTTTTTTGGTGATGCGTGCT
Organism: Potamilus streckersoni; assembly: GCA_016746295.1. Lineage (NCBI taxonomy): Eukaryota > Metazoa > Mollusca > Bivalvia > Unionida > Unionidae > Potamilus > Potamilus streckersoni. The sequence goes on along the minus strand of JAEAOA010001492.1, from coordinate 949,700 downwards.
TAGTCGTGACGGTATATGGGCTAGTGCGTGCAGGCAAGGCGATGGGTGGCATTTACTCGCGGACCTGGGTTCGAAACTCCGTAGAGTACGAATTTAATTTCTCTAACCTGTATGATAGTATTGTTTGTATTAAACATTATATATATATATATATATATATATATATATATATATATATATATATATATATATATATATATATATATATATATATATATATATATATATATATATATAGAGAGAGAGAGAGAGAGAGAGAGAGAGAGAGAGAGAGAGAGAGAGAGAGAGAGAGAGAGAGAGAGAGAGAGAGAGAGAGAGAGAGAGAGAGAGACGTCCATTGTTTGTTTACTATAGAAAGTAGTTCTTCATTCACGTGCATCAGTCACGTGGGAGTGCAATATGAAGGTGTTCAATATCGCCGGATATTGAACGATTCTGACAATGTAAAGTTAACGGAGAAAAAAGATGAGCATATAATAATAACGATTGCGACTTAAGTTGACGATGATCGTGCCCTCGGTATATGTTATCGAAGATTATGAAACTAATTTTAAAACTAGATTGAGTGATATCTAAAAAAACCTATCCCGCGGAAATGCTATGGGAAAGGTTATTTCGCATCATTGAACGAACAATACTTCAATTCCTATGATGCAAAACAAGAAATTATATTTGGAAGTTATGGGTATTTTTCTAAAGTTAACATTTAAATGACAAAATCAAAGGGACGTGAAAATCAATGATTGAAAACAGTTGCAATTTGTTGCAAACGTTCTTAATTGTGATATTTTCAATATATTGTGGGGGGAAAATAATTACGACTGATATTTCCATTAAATTATGGGAAGAAAGTAACTACGACTAGAGACAGGAACATAGAATAATATGAAGATTTATTCTACTCGTGACAGTTGGTCTTCTTAATAGTAAGTTAGTTGATTATTACGTCTGAACATTAGTTATATATTTAATTTTATTTAGACTCTCAACATCATTTATCATAGACATTATATTTTACGTGGATTTCATAAATTACTTATCAAATACATTTCTTTTTACGTCGACTTCATTTTAAGCCCCTCCACTTCAAAGAATGTAAGTTTGGGGGATCTCTGTTTCAAACCGTTCGTTCTGAGACTTGCATCTTCTCCAGAGAGTTTGAATCAGCAAGCCATAGTATCTTTCATTCAACGTAATTATTGTGTGATAATTTTAAAACTGTATGACTGAAAGTATAGTTATTTTATTCTCCTAGTTGTGTAAAGACAAATTTACAACAAAACTAACGAATTATATATATATATATATATATATATATATATATATATATATATATATATATATATATATATATATATATATATATATATATATATATATATATATATATATATAAAGAATGCAAATCATATGGCGAATAACAAACCTTTCAAGCGTACTGGATCCACCAAGGGATCACGTGTGTCAGGGATTAATTAAGATAGAAGGAGCCATAAGAAAACTAAAAAACCATTTTAAAAAATTAAATAAAATTCAATCTGGACTTACTTGTTATAATTTACGTTGGGGTTGTTCAAGTGAATATACTCCATGCATCCCACAACAACTTAGGGGGGAGAAGGGGCCATTCCCAATTATCATGAAGCAGGCTGTAACAGGTCCTGTAGCAATTTATACTTACTGTATCAGCCGATGAAAGATAAATCAGACATTCTACTTGATAATGTTCCCCGGAAAAGTAAATAGCAATCAGATTACCTTACTTCTCTGTTTATATTTCACTGACATACGAGGTACAGATGTTGTGCGTGCATCGAAGTCACCTTAGTACTGAATGTGTTTGTATAACTGCAGAATTGGCTGACGGCTAATTTAACGTAAGTTGAAATATAGTACACCCTTTGACATTTATTCGAATTTATGATCGCTCCAAAGCAATTTTATGTGTTTATCAGTCTGAAATGGCCGTAGATCAGAACTTGTGTATAACGTATTGATTTCATTCGTTACATTTGTTGACGGTGTTAGCTTTGTAATATCAGCGACTAGAATCTCAATTCGGTTTTTTAGTGTACTTGCTAAAGGCGTTAGTCATTTACTCAAAATCAGATCGAGAGAGCATATATTCTGTGAGCATATTGTGTTTTATAGTCAGAATATGATCAGACATGTAGGGCTCTGTATTAGATAAAACATCTTGTAAGTACACGCATATTTTAGAAGGAAAATTAGACTTACTATGTACAAAGTTAATACTCGTGATTTAAAGGAATATGTCAGAATGGAATTTAGGTCATCCGAGGTTTTGTATTCTCCCAGTCCCAATTCACGGGACTTTGTTACTCGGTTATAACGTGGAAACCATTGAAATCACTATCCATACGCCTGTATAACATTACTGAGTATAAAGAGGCAAGATTATAATAACAACTACGTCAGGATAAAAAACTATTTCCATGTAAATAGCAATTGGGATAAAATATGAGAACTATTGAGGTGTCATACGCAAGGTGTATATACGTAAGGTGTGTGTGTGTGTGTATATATAACTATATAACTATATAACTATATAACTATAACTATATATATATATATATGTATATCTCTATCTATATATCTATATATATATATCTATATACCTATATATATATATATATATATATATATATATATATATATATATATATATTCCTATATATATATATAACTATATATATAACTATATATACATAACTATAACTATATATATAACTATATATATAACTATATATATAACTATATATATATATATATATATATATATATATATATATATAACTATATATATATATAACTATATATATAACTAGATATATATATATAACTATATATATATAACTATATATATATAACTATATATATATAAATATATATATAGTTATAATAAATAACTATATATATAACTATATATATAACTATATATATAACTATATATATATATATATATATACATATATATATACATATACATATATATATAACTATATATATAACTATATATATAGCTATATATATAACTATATATATATATATATATAGATATATATATAACTATATATATAACTATATATATATATATATATATATATATATATATATATAACTATATATATATAGTTATAATAAATGTTGTATGTTTCCTTTTTGCGGGTGTATAATTATTGGCGCCAGAAGCTTCAATTCTTGAAAACTCCATCTGTCACAAAGGTTCAATAATGAAAATAGTCTCTGAGTTTGTACTGCCTAGCTTTTTCCAGTCTGGCTTTGTCTTGTCTGTCGTTCTCCTACATGCACGTCTCTTAGCAATAATCCCCTCATGCCGGTGAAAAGCATTCAAGCAAAGTGAATATTCAAGGCGCATATTTCAAATACTTTGATACAAGTAATTTGCATGCTTATCTAATTGTGTGGTTTTCCAACGTTTTGAATCATTGCTTGTTGGGCCTTTCAATCAGTCTTGTGCTGCTACCATAACATCCCAATATATCTGGCAACATAAGTACCTCACGATGAAAGTTGAATTGATAATCAGTTTTGTCCACCTCAGAGGGAAATGTACATCTTTCAATTAAGAGGTAAGGATTTTGAATATTTTTTAAAATTCCTTTTGTCTATGATGCACTAATATGAAATTTTCAATTGATTATTCAAGACTAGATGTACGTTATTCGGTTCATTATTTTCCTAGTTCACGTTTCGGCTCCTTTTTGTTTTGACGCATGTTCTATCTAATACATAATTTATCCAAGTCGAGTTAAAAGTGTTGTGATGTGTCGAATTTTGAAAACTTAGAACTATTGATTAAATGAATTGTACCAAAGTCAACTTAATTAAAGAAGAAAGGGCTAGAGACAGTTATATGATTATTCCCATTTCATCTCTGAATGTCAAAGAAAATTCATTCCACGCGACGAAACTTGACCGGGTCACATGTTATGGTACAAGGGTTTTGGCATGACAATCTTCCAAAATCGACCATTTAAAAGGGGAATCACGTCAATAATTGATTGTTCAAAATAACGTTGATTGCGGCATGATTAGCTTTTTCGTCAATCAAAAATTCTACGTAAGAGAATTTAGGAAACAGTCAATTCTGATTGGTTAATGGAAACTTAAGGGCGTAAGTCTTGTAAGGAATTAGTGGTCCTACTTGGAAAAAAAATACTTCAGTGTTCAATCTTACTTGCAAGAAGTCAGAAGGGATTTCGAGAACGCAGAAAGTACATTCTCGTGATTGTTGTTGTTCTGGGGTTTAACGCCATTTTTTTTAGCACACGATAGGCTATACATGGCGGCCAATATTAATGGTGGAGGAAGAAACCGGGAAATCCGCGGAAAGAACCACCGACCCACGAGAAGCTACTGGCAAGCTTTCTCACATATCTATATTCTTCGAATCTTAGAATCAAACCCACGCAGACCATGGTGAGATGGAAGTGATCCGTAACGGAGAGCGCTTTCTCGTGATTGAATAAGGGGCCAAATAGTTGTCTCAGATAGGAGGTTCGTGGAAAACGAATAATAAACGGCAAAGGAAACAGCTTCCTGACAAATTCCTGGCAAAATTCCTGCACAAATTCCAAGTACCAGGACAAATTCCGAGCAAGAAGTCTAGGTCTAGAGACGATCGTCAAATCGTTCAAGTGTCGACTGGCAAAGGTCCAGGTCAGGGACGACTGGACAAAGGTTGGCAGTGTTCGATGAACGGAAGATTCGATGCCTGGATAAGATAGGTAATGTTGTCCTTCATCGTTGAACTCAAATGTGACAACTCGTAGGCTATGATGAAACTGAATTAATTCTGTCACTGACAAGTAATAATAAAGTAAAATTTGTATTGCTATTATTGAGAACATGTTAGTACATTTTCTTCTTTTGTAGCAAAGAAATTGATTTCTTCCATTTAAAATTCTGTTGTTGAATTGATTAAATTTTATATTTGTTCATTGAAAGGGGGTTCGTTGCTTTATTTCGTCAATATACTTGTTCAGAAATCGGCACTCTTCTTTCTATCCATCCACACTGGGTAAGTTACACCGCGGGAGGTCATTTCCTAGCTACCAACCGTAGTGGAAGAGGTTGGTGTGTTTTGAACACCACCAATTTACCACAAGTGTGATATCGATCTTGACTGCATTTTTATATAAAATTTACAGGTTGTAAAGCTAATGGAAGGACACAGTCTATAGGACATAATTATTCAGGACTGTGACGATTGGATTTCGACATTTTCAACAGTGTTAAAAGACTTTTGGGACGTATCACTGTTAGTAGTTTTCATTGGATAGCCATTGCAAATATGATGTTTTTTCTTCTTATGTTTAAAATAAAGAGCATGCTGATAACGATTAGGAAATAAAATTCATACCGTCAAAGAACGTGAGAAGAAAATATTCAGGTGAGATAGTTTTCATCGCGTTTCATGGTGTTATGCCTTAAAGAAGATATTAAAAGTTCTCAGTCAAAATAATTTTCTTACCTAGCCATGTTTTCTCTGCTGCGTTAAACAGCCAAGATGGATGAAATATTCATTGAAAAGAACCTTCATGTATATGATCTAGTTCCAGTAGGGAAGCCAGATTACACACTTCTAGTAATCCAGTAAATGCGACAACAAAAATACATCGGACAGAATATGCAGTTCTGTTACACACAATTATGATCAGAAAATTGCTAGCTTTTCTTTCCATAAGAATGTATCGCGAATATAACTTCATCACAAATTTGTATAAGCTGTTTTCTCTTAAAGGTTCAGACTCAAATTATATTATGAGTTTAAGACACTAGTAAATTTAACAAATAGTTTTGAACTATATTTCTTTCTTAAGCTATTGTAACAGCTTACACTTTCAGGCTTTATAGCTTTGATATGCTATTAAGTAAATTTGATTTAGTCATTTGAAGAAATTTAAATTAGACCAATTGAAACAAACTGATTCTTGAAGTGTTTCAATTAAAAATAAATCTATATGTTCATACGTTTGGACTGAGAGATATGTTATATATCTATTGTGTATGATAAAATTTACTATTTTACGTCATAAGCATATGTCTTTTAATAACCCAAGAACGTTATTTATCGGGCTGTTTTCGAGTGTGAACCATATTACAGACGGACTGTTTCGAGTGTGAACCATATTACAGACGGACTGTTTAAAGTACGCTTGAACAGACTGACTGTTTCGAGTTTTGAACCATATTACAGACGAACTGTTGCGAGTATGCTTGAACAGGTCAGCTTCTTAGGTCTCTTGTTTGTGGAAAAAAAAACTGACAACAACTAGTTATACTTTTGAGCATTAGGCGATAAACACAGTTCATTATTATTATTATTATTATTATTATTATTATTATTATTATTATTATTATTATTATTATTATTATTATTATTATTATTATTATTATTATTATTATATTTTTATTACTATTATTATTATTATTTTATTATTTGTATTAACATTATTATTTATATTATTATTATTATTATTATTATTATTATTATTATTATTATTATTATTATTATTATTATTATTATTTGTGACAGATTGGCGGCGTGCAAAACACACCAACCTCTTTCACTACGGTTCGTTGCTAGGGAATGACCTCCGCGGTGTAGTTTACCCAGTGTGGATAGATAGAAAGAAGAATGCAGATAACTGAACGAGTATATTGAAGAAATAACAAAACGAGCCCCCTTTCAATGAACAAATATAAAATTTAATCAGTTATCAACAGAATCTAAAATGAAAAGAAATCAATGACTTAGTTACAAAAGAAGGAAAAATGGTACTAACATGTACTCAAATAAAAAAGACAATACAAATTTCTTTAAATGTAAAATTACTTTCAACGTTAAATTGCTATCCTCATTGCCAAAGAGATGTGACCTTTGAGTGTAACGATGAGAGACTTCATCACCTAATTTATGCAGACATCAATACTTCCGTTCGTCCCTGCTCTGTCGATCTTTGTCTAGCTTTTTTCGTCTTGGACTCTTGTCCGTCGAACTCTGACTTAACAATCGTCTCTGGACATAAATTTCTGCGTAGAATTTGTTCTCGTCCTGTGATTGTTCAGGGATTCCTCATGTGAATCCAGGAAAGCTGTTTCCTTCAATAAATAAAAATGTCTCGCAATAGACAATAGGTCACATTCTCAGGTATATCTGTATTTTTACATTAATTCGGCTCAGAACAAAAGGCATAAATTCTGCCGCAGTAACTTCTGTTAGCTAACTGTTATGTTTACATAAACGGTCGATACTTGTCCTGACCTTAATTCGGATCACGCTACGGATGGTCAATTAAATTCAATTCAGCCGTATGAACCCGTATGTAACCCTCCCCCTTTGACTTCTTACTATACCAATCTAGCAGTGTTAAGTTACAGATGGTTTAGACTTTCAGATCTAACTATTCTAAAATAGTTTACTCGACCAATTAAATATTACAAACTAGCATATAGATATACACTTAAGTGATCAATTAAATATTACAAACTAGCATATGGATGTACACTAAATATTAGGTCATACTCATTTTAAACAGAGCTAATCCATAAAACCATGAAACATTACCCATCATTCCTTAAACTTGATTCAATTAAATTCCTAATCACTCCTATGTATTAAAGATTCAATTACATGCAATCTTTTCAAATAATCTAATGAAATTTTAATTATATTCAATCTTGCCAATTCTCCAAATGAATTGATAATTACAAAAATCAAAGAATAAAATGTCATGACTAGCATTTCACTAGAATCCTGCAAAAATGAAATCATACATACATACATCATATCAAGAATACATTTGAAATAGATCAACAAATGAAATAACATATTAAAATCGGGAAACTAAGATTGCGTACCTTTTGCCGTTTCTTTATTCGTTTCCACGAACCGCACGTATAGGCCGTCTCTTAACTGAGAGAACTATCTGGCCCCTTACTCAATAACGAAAAGGTACTTTCTACGAATTCGGAGTCGTACTAACTTTCCTTGCGAAAGATCGAAGAAGACTAAAGAATTTTCCTAAAGTAAAACCTTTAATTTCTTACAGAGTTACGCCCATAAATCCATATTAACCAATCGGAATAGACTGTTTCCTAAACCTGTTCGTAGAATGTTTGGATTGACAAGAAAACTAAACAACTAATCATGCCGTAATTAATCATTTACTTTGAACTATCATCTATAGCCAGCTGCTGTTTTTAACCCTGCCGATTTTGGGGAAAGGTCTTATGTCATTCTCTTGTACCATAGCATCTGACTCGGTCATGTTACGTCGGCTAGAACGAATTCACTTTTGACGTTCAGAGATGAAATGAAAATAATCATCTAACTATCTATAGCCCTTTCTACTTTAATTAAGTTGACTTTGATACAATTCCTTTAAACAAAGCTTCTAAGAGTTTTCAAAATTCGACACATCACATTATTTTTATTATTATTATTATTATTATTATTATTATTATTATTATTATTATTATTATTATCATCGTTGCTGTTGTTGTCGTCGTTGATGCTTGATTGTTGTCAAGATTGACTGTTATATTGTTTCTATGTTTAAAAGGATCACGGGGGAATACATCACACCACGTATAAAAGGTTCATTGCCATGTCGCGTCTACTTGTTTTTGAAGCAGATAATAACATGGTCCATAATAAATTGAGATCGTGAGAAATTATTGCCCATAATGTCTATTGGAACAATAATTCCTTTAAAAGAAACACACATAATGCATGCTTCCAGTGCTTCTAATTTGCTTGTTTTACGATTATAATATTGTCTCTTCAAAATTGCTATCTTATATATTTTTGAGATGTTATTGAACTCAAACGCAGTCGCGCCCTTTCCGAACCCCGCCATTTAGAAATTTTGCATGTGGCTTCCTTTATGGCCCTTACGGTGTCTCCAACTAATGGAGTTTCTGGGAAATCTCGCTGTTTGAGGATAATAAATATGACATTATGTTCGTGTTCTAATGCTCTTCCTCCATTTAGTTAGGCTATATATTCTGTTGTTTTTTAACGCATTTCTCCTGGCACAAGTAATACATCAGAAAGTAGGATTCATTTACAAGTTAACATCGGGCTGTTGGACCGATATGTTTTCTTCTCTTTTTATATACTTGTTTATGAATTATTTAAATTTTTTAACATTAAGAACTGTTACCTATTGCTAAAAGAAACGTCGTATCCGCCTCGGATGAGGGAGGTCGTGGGTTTAATCCATACCAAAAACGTATAAAAATTGTACTAACAGCTGCCTCGCTTAGCGCTCAGCATTAAGTGGTTTGTTTTAGGACTGGTAGGTCTGGTGTCCGGGTAATGTGACTGGGTGGGACATCAGGATACTTGTCTGCGGTATGATGCCCAAGTTCTAAACATCACTTTAAACTGCCACAGTGCAGACATTGTAATGAAATGACTAAAAAAATTATTACAGCTACGTTAAAAATCATAATCACATCACATAATCCTAAACCGGCTGTGCACTTGCCAAGGAAGTCAGTCTTGAATCATGACATTTTGTTTTTATTCAATGTAGATTGTAGATCGTAGACAGATTAACCACATATGGAATTATTCTGATGATTAATACCATTGTGGTTATTCATCTGACAGATTTTTAAAGGTAGCTGTTACTAAATTCAAAGA
>JAEAOA010001492.1:745000-937500 GCA_016746295.1 Potamilus streckersoni | reverse complement strand
TTATTTAATTGATCTGTCAACTTAGGTAAAACATCTTTAAAATTGTTATGATATTGTTTTGCTCTGATATGCAAAAGTTATAACGGCGTATTTTGAAAATGGTTTCACAACTTTTCGGGCTAATCAAGCTCATTGTGAGGGAGGAAAAATATGTACAAAACAACGAAATCTACGACAAATTCTCGACTCCTACATGTTAGAATCAATAGAAGCAATTTGCAACTAAATATATAACAATACAGAGTTGTGCAGGATTAATAGACGAGCGGGTTCTTGTGTTTGTCGCATTACAAACCAGGCAGCTTGAATTCACCTACTGATAAGTTGTGAACAAAGGACGAGGCAAAGCATGGAGAGAGATCGATGCCGGAATTATATTCTGGTAGTTACACAATGAGGTTTTAAAAAACAAATGTTAAAATAATTGTGTCGGCATAATAATAATAATAATAATAATAATAATAATAATAATAATAATAATAATAATAATAATAATAATAATAATAATAATAATAATAATAATAAAACACGTGATTGCTAGTCCTTGTGTTTTTAGTACAGTAGTGTTTGAGTACTTAAATCAATCCGTGTCTGTCTGCTAAAAATCAATTACGGTCGTCTTTGACTACTACAGCGATATATGATTGCTAATCAGTGTAATATTGGCTGTTACGTTCATACCGAATATTTAACTGCTTTGCTCGTATTGTTCTTTGTAATTGGTGTGAGAGTGAGAGAATAGGCATACACATTTTAATGCATTTCATATCATCCAACGTAGAAGTTTTTGTTTTTCTTCGAACCCACTTAGATCTCAAAGAGCGGTTCGTTATAGAGCATTCATATCCGCTGTGCATGTTGCAAATATGAACAACAGTGCCTTACACTTGTCATTCTCTCAGAAGTTCATAAATCTGTAGAGCGCCACCTTTGTTAATACTTCCCATTTCAGACTAATTTGGCTATTGATTAAACGAGACAGATCTTACGAATGATACATCGTTTGTTTTCATTGGAAACATCATACAGTCAATCCACGTGTAGAAATAGCCAATATAAACTGAAATAGCTCTGCAAACACTATGCGTTTATGTATATAACCCTACGCAAAATACGAAATTATAGAGTTCCACCCAAAGTGGTCTTAATAGGTTGGGGTTTCTTTTCTAGGGGAGAAGTTTCGAGCGAACAAAAGTGTGAGTTTTCTGTAAATCAATGCACCGTTTTTATAACCGATGCATGTTGTAGTCATATAGAATATGCAAATTAGACTCCCATACTCCACCCTACAATTTCAGTTAGCGGATAAAGCCAAGTTTAGGGCCTGGTCCATTTAATGAGCAGTCGATTGCATATGCTTGGCTAGGACATTCTATCCCACCTAATAACACCTTAAATGAACACTTCCTCATGGCGAAGGCGTTGGTACAACATGAGTGTACTTACTGACACATTTGAGGGGCCCCGAGTGGCCAAGTGGTCTAAAGCGCTGTCCGTTACAGATCACTGCCATCTCACCTCTGTCTGCGTGGGTTCGAGTCTAGGATTCGGCAAATGTGGATATGTGAGAAAGCTTGCCAGTAGCTTCTCGTGGGTCGGTGGTTCTTTTTGGTGATTTCTCCGGTTTCTTCTTCCACCATTAATACTGGCCGCCATGAATAGCCTATCATGTGCTGAAAAATGGCGTTAAACCCAACAACAACAACAACTACACCGTCGATGACGATATTATACTTAAAAGATCACGAAGGATATCGGTGGTTCTCGCCAGCCTGTAAGCAGTGAATCTTTGGTACGATGTATATAATGATATAAAAGCATTAAGTAAAATAAAACATATAAAACTATGTCAATACGTATGCAGGGCCATATTTGATTCCAGCACTACTCTCTCTCTCTCTCTCTCTCTCTCTCTCTCTCTCTCTCTCTCTCTCTCTCTGATAAAAATGTATATAGACAAAGAGACGCATGCCTTTTGCAAGGAAAATAGTTATACAATAGACTACTATATGGAAAATAACATATGAAATAATATGTTTCATGAGCTTGCCAGAATATTTCCATAAACTATTGCAATGTCTTTTCTTTCCGTTTTGATCTCATTTTATCTTATGAATGTGGTTTCCAAGAGAAATTGAGATTTGTTTCTGAGAACCAATAGTTCACTCTCTTCGTCAAGTTTCAAGGTCAAGGCCAGTCATTCGATTTATGAAACATTATTGCAACTTGCAATTTTGTTGCGTAGTTTTCAAGGTATGAATGACAAAAGACCATAGCCTTGCATGCGTAACCCACTCTCGAAAACATGTCGTACACCTTGTTACCTTGTCCCATAATTCAGAGGTATGTCGCAAAATGAATTTTCTTCGCTTAATAATGAGACACAACGAATATCACCAGGATCCATTAAGGAATACATGAAACATAAATAAAAACAGCTTTGAGCAAACACCATGCGTAAACTTGCTACGACTGTCACGTTGAACTCAAGGTCAAAATGACAACTGAGTGCATCTTAGTATGAATTATCGTGGCTTTCTTACTTATTTGTTCCAAGTATGAGCTGAATCCATATCGTAAATTTTAGTTCATTAAAATCCTTAACCAAAATCTTCTCCAAAATTTCCCATAAATGAGACCTCGAACCCGATGTCAACAAGAGTAATAGAGTGTGGTGCAAAACGAAATTTGCTCTGCCTTAAAGTTAATGATCATACATATTACCAGAATTCATCGATCTGTCTAGAAAATATAAGCAAAATGAAATCTATAATGGACCAAAAGAAACCTCTGGATGCCGCCTGAAGCCTAAAAAGTAACTGCTATGCCTCACGTTTCCACTGGCTTGGGCAAATACTCACCTGTGAACCAGAATCTTTAGATAAAGTGGTAACGTATATGCCTGACGAAGAACTTAAAGTGCCGTATAAAGAACAGATTTTGAATGGTTTGATCGGTATTTTATTTGGACTACAGTTTTAGTATCATATAATAAACATGATGCCACTGGAAAACTCCGTGCTTTTTTTTGGACTAAGTCTTCGTGTAATACAAAAAAAAAAACACACTACCATTGGCAATTCCGTGCTTTCATTTGGACTAAGTCTTCGTGTAATACAAAGAACACACTGGCACTGGAAAACTCCGTGCTTTCATTTGGACTAAGTCTTAGTGTAATACAAAGAAGACACTGCCACTAGTAAAGTCCATGCTTTCATTTAATCTACAGTCTTAGTATCATATACAGAACACACTGCCACTGGTAAAATCCGTACTTTCATTTGAACTAAGTCTTCGTGTTATTTAAAAATCACATTGTATTTTTATTTGGACTACGGTCGTTATGTTACCAAAAATCACATTGTGTTTTTATTTGGACTATGGTCTTCGTGTTATATAAAGAACATATTGCCACTAAGTATAGTTGAAAAGGTTAAATGTGATTTTCATATTTCATCGAGGATTTTACACGGCCTTTGTATCGAACGGGAATTAGGGCTGCAACGTTTAAAAAGTGTAAATGGTTTTGTTTAGCTTACTGCATGTTCATGTTTACAATATTTGTAACCTTGTAAACGAACATGCATGTGACTATCAATGACAAAATATATCCCTTCAAATTAAATTTCATATTATTATTATTATTATTATTATTATTATTATTATTATTATTATTATTATTATTATTATTATTATTATTATTATTATTATTATTATTATTATAATAATTATCATTATTATTATTATTTTTCTTCTTCTTCTTCTTATTACTTTATTATTATTATTATTATTATTATTATTATTATTATTATTATTATTATTATTATTATTACTACTTTATTATTATTATTATTATTATTATTATTATTATTATTATTACTTTATTATTATTATTATTATTATTATTATTATTATTACTTTATTATTATTTTTATTATTATTATTATTATTATTATTATTATTATTATTTTGTTGCTGTTGTTATTGATGTTGTCAAGATAATAATACACTGCATGGGTTCGACTGGTGGCTCAGAGCTTTCTTGTACAATACAATTGTACTGTTGTTAAACTGGATAGATCGGAAAGACCGGTAACTATTCAACCGTCTACCACAGGTCCATTACCACGTAGCTACATTGCCAAGATTTCTGTTAATTACTGCACTCCTATTATTTACTCATGGTCACCCTCAACTCAGATACTCCTAGCCCCATCTAATTAGATAACTTGTTTGCTCAAACTAGTAGAAAGATATCCACCATAACAAGTCACACTCGGACAGCTAGACATAAAATGACCACTTGGCTACCGGAGCAGTTAATTATCTAAGCATAATCTTTTTATGGGTATTATTATTGCTTCTCACTCTATTTAAATTTTGTACTTTTCAAAAAAAAAAATCTGAATGACTATCAAAGTGCAAGTGTTATTTAGAGTTTTAACGTAGATTTAAGTTTGTTTTCAATGATTTCGTTACGCTGTCAGCAGTGTGGCAGTTTATAATTATGTCTAGCACTGGAGATTCATGACGTAGCATGATGTCTTACCCAGTCATATTATGCTGACAACAGGCCAACCAGCTCTAACACTAACCTAGTAATGCTGAACGCCTAGCCAGGCAGCTGTAAGTACCATTTTTAAAAATCTTCTGCATAACTCGGTCGGAGTTTTAACCCGTGACCGCCAGAAACGGAGGCGAAATTCTAACCACTAGGCCACCGGAGCAGTTAATTATCTAAGCATAATCTATTTATGCGTTTCTTAGAAAGGGAAAATCAATTAAAAAGTTTTATTTATTAGGTTTTGGATGTATTGCGCAAAGAGGGTCTCGAGCCAAGTGTTGTTATTGTTCAAGATACAGTACTGTGCATTTATGCAAATATAAGAAAGCTAATTCCACGCATGAGAAAATAGGAACATAATGGGTTCTACGACCCATGGGTTCAGTTGCCGTGGATAAAATAAAATCTTCAGGGCTTGATATTCCCAGTCTGACATAGGTTAGGATCCAGGCATTAAATTTTCGTAGATATAATAATATCTTCAGGATTCGATATTCCCTGTCTAATATATGCTATGACTCAGGGGTTCCTTCCTCGTTGACAAAAAAAAAAATCTTCAGGTCTTGATATGCCCATACTGATATGTTCGTACTATGACCATATTCTCACAAGTCACTTTTCAGTCATGTGAAAAAACCAACTCTGGATCTTAATTCAAATTTGTATACACTAACCGTTCCTTCCCCTTCTTTCCCCTCCTGCCCTCTCCCCCTCCCCCTCTCTCTGCCACTCCCCTCCCCCTCCTGACCGACCCCAAATGGCAATCTCAAAGAAACTGCTGAGGGTACAATGTACAGTGTGTCATTGAGAGTAAGCCAGATATTTAGGCTAGCTGTAAAAAGATAATGCAAGGTCAAATTTGCAACAAAGAACATATTATACTCATTTTACTCATGATGAAAGCAATTCATCCTTCGAAATCAGGTGCTCAGTTTCTAGCAGTCGGCGTCTTGATAATATTATTTGTATATTCCGTTCAATATTAAACTGCTTTACGTTTACTGAATATTAACGGGGCTGATACAGCTAATTCCAAAATGTTCTGTTTGATTGTTAGCACAGTGGATAGGCATATTTAGGTTATAGTTAAAGAGGCCCGAGAAACGATATTCTTTGTGGATTGAAATCGTGGATGAGAAGTCAACTTATCATATGAGGCGAAGTGATTAATGTCTGATTCAAAAGTCTGTGCTTTTTTGTACTTTATACTTTTTTTAATCTTTCTTCGGACAAGATACCCAGCAAGGAGGTTTAATATTGTTTTCATTCTCCAACATTTTTTATGAATCAGCCTGACACGAGAAGCGAGGACCATTTTGTTAGCCTGACACGAAAAGCGAGGATCTTTGGTTTTGAAGCACTTGTTAGGACACCCAGCCACTTCCAATGCTAGCATGTTACAACAAATACGACTACTACTACTACTACAACTGCTACTACTACAGCTGCTGCTGTTACTACTATTACTACTACTGCTGTTATTACTACTACTACCATTACTACAAATAATACTAATAGTCCAAATAGCAATTAGTTATGTGCTATATTTCTATAGGTACCACGCACATTAAAAGACACAATAATTTCTTCACTGCAATTTGTCTAGCAATGTTTCCAAACACACAACGAAATATAAGGTATAAATAATTTACATTAACAATTGCATGGCACCCGGGTTGATCAACTAAATCGTCAGTGTATAAGCACAGAATACTAGCGTACCAACTGATATGAACGTGTCTTATATTTTGTTAGAATGATTCTTGATGACACTACCTTAATGTTATTCATCGTTACATACAGGAACATTATACAAGTACAACATTTCATTTTAAACCCTTAATTACCCAGGTAGAGCATTTACCATTAAACGCTTCAATATACAGGTAGAGCATTACCTTTTAAACTCTTAATTATACAGGTAGAGCATTTACCTTTAAACCCTTCAATATACAGGTAGAGCATTACCTTTTAAACTCTTAATTACATAGGAAGAACATTTACCTTTAAACCCTTCAATATACAGGTAGAGCATTACCTTTTAAACTCTTAATTACCCAGGTAGAGCATTTACCATTAAACGCTTCAATATACAGGTAGAGCATTACCTTTAAAACTCTTAATTACACAGGTAGAGCATTTACCTTTAAACCCTTCAATATACAGGTAGAGCATTACCTTTTAAACTCTTAATTACACAGGCAGAGCATTTACCTTTAAACCCTTCAATATACAGGTAGAGCATTACCTTTTAAACTCTTAATTACACAGGTAGAGCATTTACCTTTAAATCCTTCAATATACAGGTAGAGCATTACCTTTTAAACTCTTAATTACACAGGCAGAGCATTTACCTTTAAAACCTTCATTATATAGGTAAAACATTTACCTTTAAACCCTTCAATATACAGGTAGAGCATTACCTTTTAAACTCTTAATTACACAGGTAGAGCATTTACCTTTAAACCCTTCAATATACAGGTAGAGCATTACCTTTTAAACTCTTAATTACACAGGTAGAGCATTTACCTTTAAACCCTTCAATATACAGGTAGAGCATTACCTTTTAAACTCTTAATTACCCAGGTAGAGCATTTACCTTTAAGCCCTTCAATATACAGGTAGATCATTTACCTTTTAAACTCTTAATTACACAGGTAGAGCATTTACCTTTAAACCCTTCAATATACAGGTAGATCATTTACCTTTAAACCCTTCATTATATAGGTAGATCATTTACCTTGAAACCCTTCATTATACAGGTAGAGCATTACCTTTTAAACTCTTAATTACACAGGAAGATCATTTACCTTTAAACCCTTCAATATACAGGTAGAGCATTACTTTTTAAACTCTTCATTACACAGGTATTGCATTTCACTCTAGACCCTTCGTTACACAGCTAGAGCATTTCCTTTTAAACCCTTCATTACACAGATTGAGCATTTCCCTTCCCAATCCAATAGTGTTCCATATATCCACCACAACATTTCGTACACATGCGATATTCCTAATTATAATTTAATAGAAGAGGCGTACAAACCAACCACTGGATTCCACGTACACCATGTTTTACTTATCACAATGAAATAGCAGTTGTGATGTGTCGAATTTTGAAAACTCTTAAAAGTATTGATTTAATGAATTGTACCAATGTCAACTTAATTAAAGTAGAAAGGGCTAGAGACAGTTATATGATTATTTTCATTTCATCTCTGAACATCAAAGAAAATTTGGTTCCACATTACGAAACTTGACGGTCACCTGTTATGGTGCAAGAGTTTTGGCATAATACTCTTCCAAAATCGACTGGTTAAGAGGGGATGCACATCAAAAATGGATTGTTCAAAATAACTTTAATTGCGGCATGATTAGCTGTTTGTCAATCAAAAATTCTATGAAGAAGATTTAGGAATGAGTCGATTCGGATTGGTTAAAGGAAACTTAAGGGCGTAACTCTTGTAAGGAATTAAGGGTTTTGCTTTGGAAAAATTCTTCAGTCTTCAATATTATTTGCGAAAAGTAAGAATGACTCCGGGCTAACGTAAAAAAGTGCGTGTTTCCCGTTATTGTGGTGGGTAAGATACAATGGACATAAAATACTGTCACAAATTTCTGAAATGTCCAAATGCCGTGCTCACGGGTGGGAGTGGGGCAGCTAAAATGATCCAATTCATGCCCTTTGTTTGATAAGGCCGGTGCTGTTTTGCTGAGCAGGAACACAAGCATTTGAAGTATCTGAAACATACAACAGTCTTTGTAACGATGATCTGACCAAGATAAACCAAGAATAATAAAGGATCGACAAGCTAAGTGAAGTTATAGGAATTAGATTAAATAAAGCAAACTTGATAGCCTTGACCCTAATGTTTCTTATAGCTGTTTTTCGAGGAGGGTTCCTACTGCAACACCTTCTTACATGATTTTTTTTAGTTACTATTTTTTCTATCTTTGGATTCTGTCCTAGTCATTCTCTCCATCTTAATATTAGGACTTCGTTCAAGTCCATCAGTTTTATATCGCATTTTACAGTTTGAGTAATTTTCTTCATTTTGCAATGAATAGATTTTCCAAGCGCTCAAGGCTTTTTGACATGCTTGGATGCATTTATTGTATATTATCCTTGTAAAATCAGTTTGCATTGGCCACAAAGCTAACACTGTATAGGGCGTTTACAAATTGTTAATTTTAAAGTGATTGACCACTCTACTTATGGTATACTAATGGCTCTTGGAAGCTTCGCGTCTGTATTAAATTTAATTGTGCAAGTTTGAGTTTGTAAGATTTAATTTGTGACAAATGGTCTGAACTAAACTACAAAGCTTTGTGTTTTTAACTGATGACTGTTTTCAGACCTAAACGTATTATCATCAAGATAGGTTTTTTTATTGTTTTAATTGACTTGATAGGTACTGCAAACATTTGGTAGCACTTTCCTTAGGCAGTAGACAACGACAGAGAACCGTCTTTAAAATTATTTGATCGATTTTAAATCAACAGTAGAAGTTGTTGAATAGAAGAAAGGTGGAAGAAATCTAAATGAAAGATCATCTTCCAATACTAATATATATATATATATATATATATATATATATATATATATATATATATATATATATATATATATATATATATATATATATATATATATATATATATATATATATATATATATACATACATATATACGAAGATGATCTACGAAGATGATCTTTCATTTAGATTTCCACAAAGGGAGGTGGCCGAGTGGTCTAAAGCGCTGTCCGTTACGGATCACTGTCATCTCATCTGTCTGCGTGAGTTCGAGTCTAAGATTCTGCGAATGTGGATATGGTAGAAAGCTTTCCAGTAGCCGGTGGTTCTTTCCGCGGATTTCCTGGTTTCTTTCTCCACCATTAATGCTGGCCGCCATGTGTAGCCTATCGTATGCTGAAAAATGGCATTAAGACCCAGAACAACAACAAAACTAATCCACAAATGGACTCGAAAAAGAGTATCTGTTGTCGATGGTATAATTCTGATTTTTAAACTGGGTTGCACGAATGGTCGCAGAGGTTGAAGAGGTTTCTTTATTTATGCTTAATTCATGCGATCATCTGAGAAAAATATTAAAAGAACGTCAAATACACCTTACGCCAGGACTTCATGTATGCTATCAAATTAGGCATTCTAAAGGGTTTTTGCAATGATGGGCATGTTTTAGCTCCTAGCCGAGGTCTTTTGCTATAAATTTTGTCTGGGTAGTATTAAACATAAACGTAAACTCTATTATTCATTGCCCATTGCAACACACAGATGGGAAAAGCTTTATTGAAGTCAAACATTGGATATTCTAAATTATTGACTCTTCATTAATGCAAATGTTTTATTCCATGTGTTGAATTTTCAGCTCGATACATTCACGTTGACTAGGCGAAATTGACACCATACAGCTCAGTTCCGTTACAAAATCGTAAGTCAGAATCAAACATGTCATCAAACGTTATTAGCTTGTCATACATCCATAGTGACCACGCGTTAATTATTGGTAGAACCGTCTGTCTAAATCCATAAATGCGAGGACTCGCAGCCTCTCAAACAACTGTATTTTCAGTTGGAAATTGATGCATATTACCTGAATTTCTTTATCCCAGAATGTATTACTTCGATTATGTAGACATTTTAATTTGTAAGCTGTAAAATGTGTATTTATCTCAAATAAACCAGTCCAAGTGTTTCTTCGTGTATTTTATCTGCATCGTTATTCGGTTACAAAAGGAGACCCAAACCTGGTCATCCTATCATTTTATTATTGATCACTGACATTTTGTCTTGGACCTTCCCATTCATCGTATCCTGTTAGAGATAGTATTTCCTGTAGGTATCAGAATATACTTAAATAGTTGCAAATGTACAGACTTCTAATTTTCAATATCGAAATTGCACGTTCTTCTTCAGCTTTAAGTAGTTCATTGACTTTCATCAGATGCAAGAAGCCTTTACTAGTTTTACTGTCTTCGAGCTCGAGTCAAATATTTGTGGAAACTTCTTTTTTTTGGGGGGGCTCTAGATTTCGCCACGTCACTATAAGACGACAATCAATCACAGTATAATAACATTTCGTCATAATTCGGTAATCAAATGCGATTTGTTTGCCCTACTCTTGACTTCAGTACGTAAGATTATGTTCTTTGTGTCTCTGATACATCTTCATTTTCAGTGGGAAAATATTGATTTCTTAGACAAGGTTGTCAAACAGTCGGAATTGGTGTTTTCTATTCATACCCTTTCCTTCTTTTCAGATTGATGTGGTCCATTTAACATCGATACATAGCACACATCGTTAAATAACATGTAATAAAAAAACATCGATTAGTTGACTTTCATATTACACAAAGGGTAATCGAATCTCCTTTCTTGCTTAAGTTTTCTGTTAGGTTTGCTTGAAAATTACTTCTATCCATATTTTCGCTTATTCAATGCTTCTGTAGCATGAGCATTGTTTGACAACACTGATTGATTGTGAAACTGGTTTTATTTCTTCAAATATGCAGAAAAAGAAATAAATTAGCCTTAATTTATCGCAATTGAGTAAATCTTCCGGCACAAACTCTTTTACAAAAGATAAGCATTCAAATGTAAGAATCTAAATTGAAGTCTTTGCTAGAAAACATCTCTGCATCGAGAACCACGACGCTTCACAGAGACAAGGATTATTTTTCATCGATAAAATGATAATTCTGAATCCAAAATAAGATTTCTACACGATGAAGGAAAGGACCGTTTATTCCTATGGTATGTTGCTTGATGCATTTGGATATAGTAGTTCGAAATCACATTCCGATGTCTAATCATGATGGCATGAAGCGTGCTGACTAATTAGATGACATGTATCGTGATGTCTAATTAGGGTGGCATGAATCATTGTAGTTAAAAAGGATGGTATGATGTATGGTGTCTAATTAGGATGGTATAATGTTGTGAGTCTAATTATGATGGTATGATGCATGATGTCTAATTAGGATAGTATAATGTATGGTGTCTAATTAGGATGATATGATGTATGGTGTCTAATTAGGATGATATAATGTATGGTGTCTAATTAGCATGGTATGATGTATGGTGTCCAATTAGGATGACATGAATCATGGTGTCTAATTAGGATCAGATTAATCATTGTGTCCAATAAGGACGGCATGAACATAGTGCCTAATTTGTATGGCATGAAACATGGTGTCTAATTCGGATGGCATGAATCACGGTGTCTAATTAGAATGGCATGAACATTAGTGCCTAATTAGTATGGCATGAAACATGGTGTCTAATTAGGATAGCATGAATCATGGTGTCTAATTAGAATGGCATGAAACATGGTGTCTAATTAGGATCGAATGAATCATGTTGTCTATTTAGGCTGGCATGAATCATTGTGTCTTTTTAGGATGGCATAAATAATGGTGTATGTTTAGGAGGGCATGAGTCAAGGTGTCACATTAAGATGACACGAATCATAGTGTCTATTTTAATACAAAAAGTACTAAATAGTTAATAAAGATATATGGACATGATGAAAATGGTTGAAGTGGAATTTTTAACATCAGTCAACATACTTCAATGTTGCCATAGAAATCCAAACGACTCTTATTCAAGAAACTAAATGTTATTTGGGATCATATTTGCAAATAATAATAGCCTTTAAAGTGGGAATAGAAAATAGATGTTGACAAACCTGTCGAATTAAAGAGAAATTAAGAAATAAATCAGTGACCATTCGCCGATCTTTATTTTAATTTTTCACTGTACTTGTTTCTTTTGCGTCGATCATTTTTAGTTTTCTGCACTCAGAGTAGTGTGAAATATTCCCATTTAGAAAGGGTAATTAGGAAAAAGTTAAACAATCCGAGATCAAGTAGAGGAAGAATGCGCAATTATGCAGGAAATTGAGACTGAGAAGGATTCTATTTGACAATGAAGAAATATGGTATCCTAAAGAAACAAACACCCCAAAATGTAAAAAACATACAGCATTCTATGTCTTGAGTCAAATATTTCCTTTCATGTATACATTCATGGGAAGAGTGCAGCCCACTTCTAAAACTTGTCTTGAATATTTTCATTCTCTTTCATCACAGTCTTGAACACCATCTGGCCGGTGTCATGTTAATTGCCTGGATTTGTTTTCACGGACAGACTATTAGAATAGAAATAACATCTCAAGTCATCAACATCTATCTTTTTATCTCGAACATCCAACGAGACTTAAATTGATCGATAATCAGGTGTATGTCAAGTACATGCAAGCCTTGTTTGCTTGATTTTATTAACGTGGAAGCAGCGATTTCCATCAGTGTCCTATTCAAGCGACAAGAAAACTATTTATTAAGACGCATGGATATTGCTCTTGTAAAGACTCGTTAGGTTCAAATTTCAAGGTTTTCTTTTCCATTTCGTATATATCTTCAAAATATGCGTATCATGCACATTTTAATTAGTTCGCTTTTCAGTATGTATGACATGCATATTTTTATTATTCATTCTTCATTAAAAAAAATATGTGAAGAAGAGAAAATTATTACGAAACAAAAATCGTTATATGATTTAACGAAAAATGAGGATTTATTTACACATTTTGGTTTGATTCATGTTGAATAATTGTGCTGCCTCAGAATGCTACCAAGACATAAGTGAGGGGAAATGCAATTTATAATGTTGATGGATATGATGGAAGATTAAATCTTTACGTACCAAAGTCTCGTCTTTAAAGGGACGCAATAGTGAAATATTTTCTAGTTTTATCGAACAAGAATGTGTATGATCTATAATAAAGGAAATACTCCAAATGTTTGTAAGTTTACCTTGTACAATTTAATTTGGCTTGACCAATATAATATCTCTAAAATTGTGTGAATGTTCTTCTATTCTTTGGTTTATCATAAATATTTAAAAACACGTAAATGTCGTGTTATTTATTATTTTACTATATTCATTAAAAACAGGTGAATGAACGTTTATTCATTGGTTTCCCAATATATTTAACAAAAACCATGTTAATGTCGCTCTGTTCTTCTATTTGCAGTATTTATTTAAAATCAATCACATTAGTGTAGCTTTATTCTATGATTTGCCATATAAATTTAAAAACTTGAGAATGTCGTTTCATTTTATGGTCATAATGATTCATCTCAAACATGAAACAGATCCATGCATGGACTTTAATGAAAACATCCATCGTTGGACTCGCACCAAAACAACCATCAAGGGACTATAACCAAACAAACCCTCAAGGGACCATAGCCAAACAACCCCTCAAGGGACCATAGCCAAAACTCCCATCAAAGAAATACAAACAATCCAAACAACAAAGAACCAAAACCAAAATACCCTTCAAAGGACTGTAACCAAAACACCCATCAAGGAACTCTTGGCAAAACACTAAACAAGGGACTATAACTAAAACACCCATTAAGAAACTATACCCAAACAAACCATCAAGGGAGTATAACAAAACACCCATCAAGGGACTATAACCAACAAAACCATCAACGGACCATAACAAAAACACCCATCATAGGACTCGTACTAAAATAACTATCAAGGAACCATAGCCAAACATGCATCAAAGGGCTATGACCAAAACAACCATCAAGGGACTATAACCAAACCAGCCACCAAGGGACTATAACCAAAATACCCAAGAAGGGACAGTAACCAAAACACCCATCAAGGTACTCTAACGAAAACAGCCATCAAGGGACACTAACCAAAACACATATTACGGAACTATAACTAAAAATCCGTATCAATGGACTATAACGAAAAAACCCACCAAGGGACCACAACCAAAACACCCATCAAGAAACCATAAAAAACACCCATCCAGGAACTATAACAAAAACAAAACATCCATCAAGGGATTATAACAAAAACACCCATCAAGGGACTATAACCAAACACTCATCAAGGGATTATAACCAAAACACCCATAAAGAGACTACAACCAAAACATACATCAAAGGACTATAACTAAAACACTCATCATTGGACTCTTACAAAAATATCCATCAAGGGACCATAGTCAAAAAAATCATCAAAGGACAATAAACAAAGCACCCATTAAGGGATTATACCCAAAACACACATGATGAAACTATAAGCAAAACACCAATCATGTGACTCTTACCAAAACACATAAAGTAGCTATAACCAAAACAACCATCAGGAGACTATAACCAAAACAACTATCTAGAGACTATAATCAAAGCGCCCATCAAGGGACAGTAACCAAAACATCCATAATTGGATTCCTTCCAAAACACACATCAAGGCACCATAACCAAGCCACATATCAAGGGACTATGCCCAAATCACACATCAAGGGACTATAACCAAAGCATAAATCAAGGCACTATAACAATAACAAAATATCAAGGCACCATTACCAAAACACCCATTAAGGGACTATGCCAAATGCACCCATCAAGAGACTATAATCAAAACATCCGTCAAGGGACAATAACAAAAACAGCCATAAAAGGACCATAATCAAAATACCCATCAAGTGCCTATAACCAAAACACTCATCAATGCACTATAATCAAAACACCAATCAAGGGACTACAACCAAAATACCCATCATTGGACTGTTTCCAAAACACAAATCAAGGGACTAACCAAAGCACCATCAAGGCACTATAGCCAAACTAACCAACAAGAGATTATTAATAAAACACCCAACAAAGAGCCATAAATAAACAACCAATCATATGACTCTTACCACAACACCCATCAAGCGACTATAACCAAAATACCCATGAAGGGAAGATAAGCAAAACAACCACCAAGGGACTAAAACCAAAACACCCATAAGGGACCATAACCAAACCAAACATGAAGGAGCAATAACCAAACCACCGAAAAAGGGAACAGAATCAAAACACACATCAAGGGATTATGTCAAAACCACCCATCAAGGGTCTATAACCAAAATACCCATCAATGGATTATAAAAACAACACCATCAAAGACACTATAACGAAATCATCCATCTGGAGAATAAAACCAAAACACACATCAAGAAACTATATCCAAAACACCCATCATCTGAATCTTGCTAAAAAAACCCATCAAGCAACTAAAACTAAAGCACTCATCAAGGGACCAAAAGAAAACCACCCTTCAAGGGACTATAACCAAAACACTCATCAAGGGACTAAAACCAAAACGCCCATGAATTGATTATAAAAAACACTCATCAAGGAACTAAAACCGAAAAACCCAACAAGAGACTATCAACAGAACAACCATCAAAGTAGTGTAACCAAAACACCTAATAGGGTACTATAACCAAAATAACCAACAAGGGGCTATATCCAAACCACCCATCAATGTACTATAACCAAGAAACCATTAAAGTACTATAACCAAACCACCAATCAAAGGACCATAACCGAAGGAATCATCAAGGGACTTAAACAAAAACACCGCTGAAGGACTATAACCAAAACACCCATCTAGGGATAATAAGAAAAACACCCATCATAGGACTAGAACCAAAAACATCAAGGGACCCTATTCAGAACACAAATCAAGGTTCTATAACCAAAATACCCACCAAAGGTGCTATAACCAAAACACGCAACAAGGGAATATAATCGAAGCACCCATCATGGGATTGTAACCGAAGCACCTATCATGGGACTTTTACCAAAACACAAGTAAAAGGACTGTAGAAATAGCAACCATCAAGGGACAATAGCCAAACGAGCTATCAAGAGACTATACCTAAAACACCCATCAAAGGACCATAAACAAACAACCAATTATGTGACTTTTACCAAAACACCCATCATGGGAACATAACCTAACAACCTTTAAGGAACAATACCAAAACTACCCATAAACATGACCAAAATACAAATCAAGGGACCATAACCAAAATACCAATCATTGGAATCTTAGAAAAATCATATTAAGGGAATATAATAAAAACACCCTCCAAGAGTATATAAGTAAAAAACCCTTCAAGTGACCATAACCAAAATAGATATCAAAGGTCTATAACAAAACCACCTATCAAGGGACCATAACTAAGATGCCCATCCAAGAATCATAAACAAATCACCCATCAATTAACCATTACAAAACCACAAAACTACCCATGAAGGGACTATAACCAAAACACCCATCAAGGGAAATAAACCAAAGTACCCATCAAAGGACTATAAAAAACACTCATCAATAGACAAAAACCAAAACACTAATCAAGGGACTATATCCAAACCACCCATGAAGGGACCATAACCAAAAACAACCATTAAAGGATTATAACTAAAACACCTATCAATAGACTAAAACCAAAAAGCCATCAAAGGACTATAACCAAAACACCCATCAAGTGATAATTACACAAACACCCGTAAAGGGACTATAACCAAAACATCCAATATAGGACATTTAAAACACACCAATGCAGGGACTATAACCAAAACGCCCATTAAGGGACTATAACCAAAATATCCAAGAAGAGACTATAAACAAAATACCCATGAAGGGACTGTAACAAAAAAAGATAATGCAACTATAACCAATCCACATATCAAGGGACTATAACCAAACCACCTATTAAAAAACCATTACAAAAGCACGCACCAAGGGACTAAAACGAAAACACCGATGAAGAGACTATAACCAAAACATCCATCAAGGGACTATGATCAAAACACCCATCAAGGGATAATAACAAAATCACCCATCATGGGACTAGAACAAAAAAGCACCACAGGACCATAACCAAAACATCCATCAAGGTTCAATAACCTAAACACCCAACAAAGAACTTTAACCAAAACACACATCGAGAGACTATAACCAAAATACCCATAAAGAGAATTTAACGAAAACACCAATCAGGGACCATAGCCAAAACATCCATCAAGGGACCATTATCAAAACACTCATCAAGAGACTGAGCAAAACACCCCAAAGGCGACTATAATCAAAACACACATGAAGTGACTACAACAAAAAAATACCATCGCGGTACTATAACTAAAACACCCATCGCGGTATTATAACCAAAACACCCATCGAGGTAATATAGATGAAAAACCCATCAAGAACCATAACCAAAACACCAATCTAGAGACTATAAACAGAACACTCATCAAGAGACTATAAGCAAAATACCCATGAATGTACTATAACCAAAACACCCATCAAGAGGCTATGACAAAAACTCCCATTAAGGGACTATAACTAAAACACCCATCATGGGACTATAACCGTACCACCCATGAAGAGACCATAACCAAAACACCCATAAAGGACCATAACCAAAGCACGCATAAAGAGACTATATCCAAACCACCCATGTGGGAACATAGCCAAAACATCCATCAAGTAATTATAACCAAAACATGCATGAAGTGACCATAACCGAAACACCCGTCAAGGGACCATAACCAAACCTCCAATCAAAGGACTATAACCAAAACAACAATCAATGGACTATAACCGAAACATACATTATGGGACTATAAGAAAACACCTATCTAGGGACTATGACCAAAGCACCCATAATGGGACTATAAGAAAACATTCATCAAGGGAATATGACCGAAACACCCATGTAGAGAGTATACACAAAACACCCATGTAGAGACTATACCCAAAACACCCATCATGAGACTATACCCAAAACACCCATCATAAGACTATAAGCAAAACACTCATCAAAGGGTGACATTCAAAACATCCACAAAGAGACTACAATCAAAATATTAACATAAATTTACCACAATGTTTAGGTTGAAAAGAACGTTGATGGGGTAAGTAAGCATATGGTATAAAGCGCTGTTGTAGCTTCGTAATGACTGATGTCAATTTATGCTGATTCAATGGTTTCTGACAAACGTCAACCAAAACCTGAACAAACTTGCAGCCGTAGGATACGTAACTGATGTGTCTTGCTTCCTACTGACTTAAGAATAAAAGTGTTATGGTCGTATCACGTAACTAATCTCTATATAACTTGCTGTTCTCAATATGGCTTGCCTTAAATAAACTGGAAAATAAGAAAACAAAAACTCATGACGGGGACAAATCTCAATTACTCTTTCCGTATTGAATATGTACAATGAAGGGATTCTTTCAAATGTGGTCATGGCATGTATTCGGTTAGAGACAGCTCTATTCATAAATCTGCATTCAATCTGAGTCAGCACATAAACAAATCTGTATTTAATTTACAAAATCTCATTTGTATTGGTTTAGACAATACAGCTGTATTCAGGTAGAGACAATTTCAGATTTTACTATTTTAGATTATACAGTCTACGTCCATCAGTTATGGACAATATTCTTTATTACTGCCTTAGATAATACAGATCTCGTCCATCAACTGTTTTAAGGTCAAGACATTATTCTTTTTACTATTGTAGGTAATTCAATTCTCACCACAAACCTGAAAAATTTTCTTCAAGAACGAAGTCTTTTCTTGAAATATAGAACACTATTGCACATTTTAGCCAATCGAAACCTTTCTTGTATTTAACCACAGGTATCAAACTGACTGGTTTTGGATGCTATTCAAAGTGTTGTAGCGGCTAACACACTTAATCCAGGAATGTCTTCGTCCGAGACATAAACAAAACATTATTTCTAATTCACAAAAAATGCCCAGAACACATATTTCTCTTTCGTACATTCAGTGATAGGTCTAAGACGGCTATTTCACGTCATTCCATGCAATGGTGACCTATCACTGCTATGTTTGCTAAGTGTATTCAGGGATGGGTCTAAAACTGCAATTTTCACTCAGTGCAGTTAGGAATATTAATCTTTATAAAAAACAACTGATCAGAGATACACATTATAAAATGTGAGAATTAGCGAAACAATAGAAGCTATGATGTTATGATGTTAATGATAAAATAGCGTATTAGATGTCATTAGAAATTATAATAAAGACAGATTTTATAATGAACTAGTTTTGTCGCATGTTCCTAACATAGAATCCTGTAGTTTTAGATAGAATTAGTTTCTAACATAGACTACTGTAGTTTCTGACAGAATTAGTTCAAGACTTTAACAAAAGATAAATATCCATGTTTTTGGATACATATTATCTGCATATTTTTTGTGATCTTAATTTTTATCCATGATTATAGGTTTTGATTTATATTACATAAACAGAATCTTTATATAGCTAACGTTTTATAGAATGTTTAGACATTATTTGAGTTCCGAATAGTCGTAGCCCAATTATGTTTACAATTAGATTGGAAATTCCCGTTGGAACAATTCATATCTAGGTCAAGTGACATTGTGTTTAAGCAGGGATTTGGTAAACAAAGAACCCATTCCTGTTTTGGATTAGTCTGTCGTAAATAGATGTAATACAAGTGGAATTATTTGTTGGAATATTCATTGAAATTACTAAAGTACTCACTGAATCTTGGATTAATATATTACTTTCGATATTTCTGAATTCCTGCAAAGACATTCTGCATGAAAAGTTCTAATTATGATCTGAGGTAAATCGACAAAGGTTTAGAATTGTAGAAATGAAATTTGAGAAACCCATAAAAATTTACATGGGTTAAAAGAACAACTATGTGAAAGGTGTTATAACCCAGAAGCTCGCATGAAATGAATAGTTCAATTTGTGTCTGTATAAAAACAGGTGGCTGAAAACGTTACTGAAAATTTTGAACAAATCGGCTCATAAATATGTACATGCAATAAGGTATGGCAAATTTAATTTTAAGCAACACAAATTTTAGATATCAGTTGTGTATTGTTATTTTGTTCTTTGACGATGACCATGACATCAATATTTGGTATGGTTTCTGTGTATACTTGACTGGCACATCAGGTCGATTTGTGATCTGAACTATTTTTGGAACACTCGCCATATGAAACCTTCTTTGGTAGTTCTTCTTCTGACATCCTGGTGGCATAACCTGCCAGTCTCAGCTGTGATTTCATCAGCAGAATCTAAATGCTTTGAATGCCTGCCTATGTGAAAACCTCAATGTATAGGACCCTGTTCTGTTTACAGTCACACAGTCACTTGCAACACAATGGCATTGTATACCACGAGCTTTCTTATAGACGGATCCATTCCGAATCATTTGCACGTGGTCTACAAGAGGCCACACATGCTGTAACAATTCTGACTTAGTTTTATCATCGATGTGGAATGCACGTAACAGTGAGATTAATGTGACCATTACCACAAGGATTTGGCCATGTACTGCTATGGTAGGCTCTACGGAAGGCTTTATTTGTGCAGGTTGTTAGATCACCTCTGCCTTTTTATATGGATTGCAGCATCCTGCACTTCTTGTGGCTTTCGTCACACTGGCATTCTGCTTTAGTGTTCTTCTCACAATGTTTTTTTTTGTCAGTAACATTTGACCATGTCTAGTGATATGTGCCAACTTGAACATTGATATCACCAAGGATACCGAGCTTTTATGCGCTTGGTACTTCTGTAATAAAAGACCCCGATGTTCATAACATTTTGCATTTGATCTCATGTGGATTTGGTCATGGGGGTTCATTGATGCTGATGATAGTTGCAGATCATTTTCCAGACAGTGAGTCTTGTTTGCATTAGTCTGTCACTCAGGCTCTTTTGGGATATATTTATAAACTTGCTTTATGTGATTGTATGGCTACCATGACACAAGTTTCAAGTCATTTTCATACATTTCGTCCAAGCCAGAACATAGCTGAGGCAGCTCTTTCATACTTCAGTGAGTAGTCCACTCATCACTAATTGGGTTTCACTCACGACTGCTATTTGGATGTTGGGTCCAGCCAATGTTCGACCAACACCATTTCTTTTCTCTGGCCAATCTTTTGATATATTGACCATAAGTGTGAATATGTTTCATATGCCGATACTGAGTTCGGTCAACTTTGTCAGCTTGTTAAGTTGCAGACATTTAAGTTGGGATCCCAGTTCTTTGCAGTATGCTGAATATGGTTAAGGTAAAGCAGGCAATGTTTTGTTTTGTTTTCCACCATTTCCTCGTGCTAGGGAGTTTGAGCAGCATGATCCTAGAAAGAGCTACTTATACGACTAAGGGGCAGCCGATTTACCTTGTTGCTTAGGTCGTGTGAAAACTAGTCATTGCCTTGAGTCCCCTGTGTACAGGGTTGCAGCTGCAGCTCCAAGTGTGATGCTTTGCCACTCGCTCATGGACTAGAACGTATTTGATGAGGGGAAGGGGATAATGTCATAACTTGCTCACGAGTTGTGAGGGGGTATTATGCATTATGACGCTCACTATCTGGTCCAAGCGTTTCTGAATCCAGTCGCAAGCAAATGAGGAAACATTTGGAGACAAGTCCGGATAGAGTGGATGGCCATCACTTTCCGCTGCATCTGAGCTGATGTATTGTGCTGTCCGCAGGTGCATAAAAAACCGTTGTAGTTTCAACGACCTGAGAGTGAACAATCTGCTTCATTATGGCATATCTTGTGATTCATCGACCTGAGTGAACAGGCTTTACCATGAGAACATCACAGTGTCTGATTTTATTTAAACTGTATATGTTAACATTGATTTGATTCATATCCTCTAAGTATGTTACATATGCAATTTTGCGCTCAGTCATCTGACTGAGCGCAAAATTGCATATGTAACATACTTAGAGGATATGAATCAAATTCGTTTACAATCTTCTGATGCAACGCTGTTTACCATTTCATCACCATCATCAATTTCAATAAACATTCTACATATTCCCCGAATCAGTCTCATTATGTTTCCTATCCATCAAAAATACTGACTGTGGTAAATTGGTGGCGTTCAAAACACACCAGCCTCTTCCACTACGGTACGTTGCTAGGGAATGACCTCCCGTGGTGTAATTTACCCAGTGTGGATGGATAGAAAGAAGAATGCAGATCTCTGAACAAGTATATTGAAGAAATAAACATAACGAGCCCCATTTCAATGAACAAATATAAAATTTAATCAATTCAGCAACAGAATTTAAAATGAAAAGAAATCAGTTTCTTGGTTACAAAAGTTCAAGCAGGTTTTATCCTGATTCCTTTTATCATGTCCTTATGACCATCACCGTAACATATTGTCTTTAAATATTAACGTATGTTTTTTCTATTGCACAGTTGTAGAAAACGACAACATTTTACTTTATGTATTGCACGCACACAAAAAAATTAAAAGAAATTTACGCCAAGGTTAAAAAGTCATTGCAAGGAATTTACATCAGTACAGTTGTAAACAACTGAATATAAATCACATTTCCATTTTCATAAATGAATGTAAGAAAATACGACAACTTTTACCTTGCTTTTTCAAAACTACTATCGTTGTGCCAAAACATCAAATGCCAATTTAATATAATCTTCCTTCTCAATTCGACCCAGGATAATACCTATTTTATAAGAGAAGTAAATGGTATGACCGAGATACAATTTTGTGTTCTTCTTCTTCTTCTTCTTCTTCTTCTTCTTCTTCTTCTTCTTCTTCTTCTTCTTCTTCTTCTTCTTCTTCTTCTTCTTCTTATTATAATCATCATCATTCTTAAAATTATCTTCATTATTATTCTTATTCCTCTTAATCATAATCATAATCATAATCATCATCTTCGTTATCATCATCATCATCATCATCATCATTATCATCATCATCATCATCATAATAATTTTTATTCTGCTTCTTTCCTTAGCCCAGTTTGATTTTTGCCGTTCAAAACAGAGTTTGAGGATAAGAGAGCAAGACAAAAGAGTTAGGATAAGATACTGTCATTTGTTGTTTATTGTTTCATTGATGGTGTTACACATCTCATTTGCCGCGTAACATTAAAAATCTGTTTTGGTAAGTTTACGATACTTTTATCATATGCTACTAACTGAATGTCTAAAGTATCCAGCTCCATGTGAATAATAAAATACCCGTTACCAAGGTAACAATTCCAGTTAGCTTTGAACAATAAAGTTCATATTATATCAAGTCATCTTGTAATATAAGAATTCCAGCTCGCTGAGGACAGTACAGTTTATATGATAACAAAGCATTTTGTAATGTAAGAATTCCAGCTCGCTCAGAACAGTACAGTTTATATGATATCAAAGCATCTTGTAGTATAAGAATTCCAGCTCGCTGAGAACAGTTCAGTTTATATGATAACAAAGCATCTTGTAATGTAAGAATTCCAGCTCGCTGAGAACAGTACAGTTTATATGATAACAAAGCATCTTGTAATGTAAGAATTCCAGCTCGCTGAGAACAGTACAGTTTATATGATAACAAAGCTTCTTGTAATGTAAGAATTCCAGCTCGCTGAGAATAGTACAGTTTATATGATATCAAAGCATCTTGTAATGTAAGAATTCCAGCTCGCTGAGAACAGTACAGTTTATATGATATCAAAGCATCTTGTAATGTAAGAATTCCAGCTCGCTGAGAATAGTACAGTTTATATGATATCAAAGCATCTTGTAATGTAAGAATTCCAGCTCGCTGAGAACAGTACAGTTTATATGATATCAAAGCATCTTGTAATGTAAGAATTCCAGCCCATTATTTACAATAAAGTTCAGGTAATATCAAAGCATCTTGCTTTATGAAAGAATCCAGCTACAGCACGGTGGACGTAATGTTAGTGAAATTAGTGATTCATTCCTATAAAAATGCTATGATCCGATAATATGGTGCTATACTTACCATTCGAGCAATGTTTTCGTTTAGATGTTATTATGTATAGTTAATTTGTATGGATTGTTAGAAAGTTTTTTTTAAAATTTATTTTATTTCATTATATGCTATTAATAATATAACATTGTATATTAGACTTGACCTTCTCCAAAATCAAATTTATTTTCTACTTGACCAGGCCCTTTGACTCTTTAATTCTGTAAACAACTCATTTAGAACGAAGCAGTGTCTCTACGAGCATGCATTGATATTAGCATTATTATTTTAGCTTGAGTCAAGGACATTGAGTTTACAACATGTTATATTCTAATTATAATTATCTTGTAAACTTTAGAAACCTTCTAGTAGGTAAGAGTGTTTTAATTAGAAAATGTTAATTGAGACCTAAGGTCAAGGAAAGGATGGTATAATCTTGTTTATCTAGATGTTATTTATTCGTGCTTTAAGATTTTAGCAGAATCTGCTTTACTATTGTTGTATCCCTAATTTCATTTAAACTGAAACTTTACTTATTCAGATTATCAATTAATTTAAAATACAAATGCTTATCAAAATAATATTATTAGAGAGTTAAATTTATAGTGAAGTCTGAAATAAAGATAAATTCTTTGATTGCATAATTGTGATCCAAAAATGACTGTTGGCACATCACCACTGCACGGGACATCATAGGCAAACCATCACTTCCAGCGTCGGATTTAATTTGTATTTAAACAGAAGTTTATTCAGAACTCTAATTATAATGACTATTACCTGTACTTTGACGAATATTTGGGAATTAATTCCTTTTTTAAAATTTTCTCTTTGTATTCTTGTGAAATAAATTATTTGTTGAATTTTACAAAGCTTGTCGTGTCTCACTATTTTTTGTTACTTTTTTAAGAATATAGGGTCGTGTAAGCACGAAGAGAAATGCTTTCAAAATTATTCAACGCATTTATTTGTACTTCATGGTCGGATCCAGGACAAGTATTTGCCTGTCATTAAGCTTAGTTGCTCCGACACTAATTCAAGTTTCTCATAAGATTTAAAGCCTTGCCGGATGCTTAGCTTTATTGCCTGGGAATGGCGACATCTTAAATTTATAATTGTAAGTTATAAAACTGCCGATGACTTTCATTAGCGTAAATTTTAGGATCAATGCGATTAATTAAAGTGTTAGAGTCTTGCCGATAATTATGATAAGATACGCACAATACGTCTTCACACGCGCATATCTGACGATAGATGGAATAGCGTTGAAACATTCAAAAGTTCAAGCTTCTGTGCATTCCACAGATGTCATTACTGAATAACTGATCTTGGGTGATGTCCCTGTCAAAAGTAGATTAAGTCGCGTGAGCTCTGGCGAGAATGCAGTTGAACTGATTGCCGAATTACCATCATAAAGACATGCAATATAATGCTTGTGATATGACTCAAGCGAGTGATGAATTTCATCCACGGCTGTGCGGCATCTGTAACGGACGTTATGTGTTGAATAACACCACACAACCATAAGGTACACTTTTTTGAGGAAACAATCTGAAGTTTAGAGTCTAGAAACAAAGCAAGAGTGAAATAATTATTCATTATACTTTATTAAACACTATGTGACCAAAAGGACTGCATGTATTTTCAGCACTTGTAAAGGAAAAATGGCGGCATTTTATATATTTGCACTGCTTGGAGTTTTTAGAGGTAAGTACCTTATCTCTTTCTTTACCAGATAGTTTGATTAGGTTATTCCTTTCTTGAAAAGTTGTTGTTGCAGTGAAGATATTTAGATACGTTTCAAGGTTTAGAAGTTTTATAAACAACACGCGTTGTTCTTGCTAGCTAGGGACACTACCAGTAAATGCATCAGACGGTCTGCATTAAAACAGATTGGCTTTTATCCTCTAAGGTTAACAAGCTGAGGGTCGATATTGTTTGCTGTTCTAATTTTCAGCAGAAAGTAGATAGGTTAAAAGGACGATTGATAAGACTTCTTTTTTTGTATAAAGTGGTATAAAGTGTTAAGGCAATTACAGAACAATAAATAAAAAAGAACAACGTGTTAATCAACTTCTATGTCTTCTCTATCATTTCATTTTACGCTCGACATCAGGTGAGGAAATGAAAACCTGCTTTATACAGTGTCAGATGCATACTTTTTCACCACACAGGAGTCAACTTCTCTCGCAATACGTGATACGTTGACATTCTTACATTAATAACACGCAGGGCATGAATAGTTGATACCGTCACATTAACACGCAAGTCATAAATAGTTGATACCGTCACATTAACACGCAGGACATGCATATTTGATACCGTCACATTAACACGCTAGTCATAAATAGTTGATACCGTCACATTAACACGCAGGGCATGAATAGTTGATACCTTCATATGAACACGCAAGTCATAAATAGTTGATACCGTCACATTAACACGCAAGTCATAAATAGTTGATACCGTCACATTAACACGCAAGGCATAAATAGTTGATACCGTCACATTAACACGCAAGGCATAAATAGTTGATACCGTCACATTAACACGCAAGTCATAACTAGTCGGCATTCTACACCCTCTTGCATGAACATGAATTAATTGAATAGTTGACACCTTCGCATTAACAATAAATTCTTGAGTAGTTGACACCCTTACATTAACCGGCAGTAAAGTAGTAGCTGACACCCTGACATTAACAAGTAATTCATAAATACTTCACACCCTGCACACTCACATTAGTACGCAATAGAGGAATAGTGGACACTCTCACATTAACACACAGTACTTTAATAGTTGACACCCTCAGATTAACGCACAGTACATGAATAGTTCATAACCTCGTATTAACACATAACACATTGATATGGCTTTATCTTTGCAAGTGGTATTCGTTTTAACGATGTAAGTAAGTATGCAGCTTTTATTCCATTTGTATGTGCTCAGCTTTGATTCCCAAAACGGTTCGGTGTTGCAAAAATAGGTGACAAAATATATTAAAAATGATATTTCCTTTTATCAGTTTAGTTTCCTCAACTGATGTGACTAAAAGGATCGTATTATTTATGTAAAGTTACATAATAGAAACCCCAAAATCTGAAATAAGTTAATTGGAGAAATAATTAATGAATTTAAATTATTTCAGATGTATATCCGTGCTGAGGAGCTATGGTTTGTACGGGTTTATGGAGGAAAACTCCGTACATTTTTGGTATTTAGTATAGGTTTGTGTGGAGTGACCTATATTAAATACTTTTACTGCATACAGAAACGGGCAAACCGCGAATTTAGATTTTTAAAAATCTATTGTTTAGAGTGTTAACATGAATCTTTCAGGATTTAGATAAGTCAGTCGTAGTGAATCTGATAGTTCTTAGTTTTGGATCAAATGTAACAATGAAATACAAACTCAAAGCTAACGCCTATTTCTTGACATACTGTTAACATGCATGTATATGCTAAGATTCGATGAAGATCATAGAACAAAATGTGCTGAAAAATATGAAAGTGAATATCAGACATTTTATCAGGCGTGAGTTGCCAGGCTGAAATAATCGGGAACATTTTTATCCAGATGCATTCCTCAAATAGTGGAAAGTAAACGTTTCAACAGAAGTTTATAAATAAACTGAGCCATTGGCTTGCTCGTTTATTCGTCCTCTTGTCAATCATGGTTCCTTATCTCTCTGACGGGGCAGTTATATAAACAGTCATTGACAAATAACATTTGTGAGAGTTCTGAACGCTGTGTAGTTCGTGTCCCTTGCATTTGTTCCTGCTATTTTTAAAACTTAAATGCAATGGATTTATTTTTAATTTCAGATCAATCATCCTCATTATAATTTATCTTACCAGTTTAATCGCGTATACAGAATCTAGTTGCCACGCAACATCCAAATTTTCTCTGTTTTGTTTTAATATCCATTTGATTTTTGTGTATTATTTATTTTACATTTTACTACATTTATTTGCATCACTTACATTTGGTTCCAATTTAAGCCTAGCGAAGGTTTAAATAACGAATAGTTTCTACTTTTTTTGTTGCCTTCATTTGGAAGACTTTGGTGCAGAGAGTTAAAGCTGTTTGAAAGTTGCATTGGCAAGGTTCATTGTCATAATAATCAAAAGAACATGGAATGAATCTTCTTCCAGTGCATTGGTAGGGTACATTGCCATATTGCCATAAAAAACACCGAATGAATCTTTTTCCGGTGCATTGGTAGGGTTCATTGCCATATTGCCATAAAGAGCACCGAACGAATATTCTTCCGGTGCATTGGTAGGGTACATTACCATGTTGTCATAAAGAGCACCGAATGACTCTTCTTCCGGTGCATTGGTAGGGTACAGTACCATATTGCCATAAAGAGCACCGAATAAATATTCTTCCGGTGCATTGATAGGGTCCATTGCCATATTGCCATGAAGAGCACCGAATGAATATTCTTCCGGTACATTGGTAGGGTACATTACCATATTGTCATAAAGAGCACCGAATGAATCTTCTTCCGGTACATTGGTAGGGTACATTACCATATTGCCATAAAGAGCACCGAATGAATATTCTTCCGGTGCATTGGTAGGGTACATTACCATATTGCCATAAAGAAAACCGAATGAATCTTCTTCCGTTGCATATATATAAAATGTAACTTGATATGCCAGTGCTATTGGTATATTAAATTGTGACCGAACATGGCACAAAAATAAGCATATGTTAACATATTTTTCAACAGTGGGTTATCACTTTTATACTCTCTAGATCAGTGATGAACTGAGAAGCAGATTTTAGTTGGATTGGCAGAAATCCAAAATTCATCCATTCCAGACCAACTGGGAACGTTTCTTCAATGCGCATTCATTAATAAAATAATTCTAAATTTCAGTTTAAGTAGACAAATTAAGAATTATATTATAATAATTGAGTTTAACTAAGTTCAAATGTCTCTGGGCGCTACTGTGTGCACATTAATACTATTTCAGTGTATTGTTGAATCTACAGTTGTGTATCTAGTATGAAATCCAGCATATATTCCATTACTATATTTCTTGTACTGTATTCTCTGGTTATTCCACTTTATATATAAATGCACAATAAGTATATGAAATAGAGGTTACTGTATTTGGACGGGATAATATGAACTAGGTTTGTTCACTAAGTAATATTGCACTAACGCCGTGCATTATTGCGCAGAAGAACCAGTTCATACTTTTCCATACAAATGCAGTAACCTAAAAAGATCTCGTAATTATATGTGCTCAAATCCCATTTGAATTATCTACTGTGTCCAAAATATGAAATGGTACAAATTTGTAACAGCTTGTCGAGAATGCACGGTAGATTGTTTGGACAGGAGGTACACATACTCTAGAAACATCTTATTTTCAAATATCTTAATATCCAAAAACCCCACCCACCCATCTGAAATACCTCTGATTGGTTAGAAATTTCGCTTGATATATATCTCATATTCTTTCAAATGTACTTGCCAGTGATTCAGTAGATGCGCGTTTAAATTCAGCAAGAAAATTATACTGGTTTTGTAGGGCTTTAGTTTCTTCATTTAAATAATTTTTCATGTCTAACTCTTAAGTATGTCTTATATTAATTTAATCAATAATACTGAAAAAAGAAAAGTGCAATTTTCAAACGGATTTCCAATAGCTGCAATAGATACAGTACTATATTTTGTAGCGGAAACTCTGAAGAGAGTTGTGAAATGTTTACTCAGTCTATCAATACAGTTTCCTGTGGACAGTATTAACTCCGTTGGAATTGCAAATACTGTATGTTTATTGTATGTACAAATAGTATAAGCAAAATATTTATATAGTATTTACTCTGTATCTTTGATATACTACTTATTAAATATAAATATTTCATTGAAAGATACTCATGCAATCCTTGCCTCCTCTTAAATAAAAATGTATTCAGCATCTTGGTACATCATCAAAACATACATACATACATACATACATACATACATACATACATACATACATACATACATACATACATACATACATACATACATACATACATACATACATACATACATACATACATACATACATACATACATACATACATAGACAGACAAACATACAGGCACATACATACATACATACATACATACATACATACATACATACATACATACATACATACATACATACATACATACATACATACATACATACATACATACATACATACATACATACATACATACATACATACATACATACGTACGTGCATAGCTAGTGATAGTGAATGTAGCTCTATTTATTGCTACCATTTCGTTTTCAACAAAATATTAGTAATGTTTGAATAAATTGACGTTCCTTGAGTTAATATCCA
The DNA here is from genome assembly GCA_016746295.1 of Potamilus streckersoni. Taxonomy (NCBI): domain Eukaryota; kingdom Metazoa; phylum Mollusca; class Bivalvia; order Unionida; family Unionidae; genus Potamilus; species Potamilus streckersoni. The sequence goes on along the minus strand of JAEAOA010001492.1, from coordinate 906,923 downwards.
AATCTTTATATAATTCTTTGCCTATACTGTCTAAAAGAAGACCATTATAAAGGGAATAGATACCTGAGGACAATCGTCTTTTACAGGTTTTACTCATTATATGTGTACTAAAAGAAGAAGCTTTTTCGAAGCCACATGTTGCTAATATTGTGATTACTTTTGTGAAACAAGTCTGATATCATGGACGTGTTCGATGTTGGATGATTTAACTAACGAAACATTCGACTTATCTCGGTATATGCATAATGTGTATTAAAATTAAAGACGTATATTTAATCCAGATTCTTCACAACAATCATATTTTCATGTTTCAAATGAAAATGTTCGAAAACAAACCCCAAAACATTCCATCTTCAAACACTAATAATGTTGTATGTTTCTAAACATTTGTAGGATCAAGTCAGAAATACCGCATCGAAACAAAGAGGGCGGAGAGAAATTGGGGAGGGGGTGCAGAAAGGAGATGAGACATTACAACGTGTATCGCTAAAGTTTTGTCATGACATATTGATTCTCAAAACATTAAAATCGACATTCTTGCAAAAAATGTTGTCAGCATTTCCTCCACGGCTTACACTTTATTGAATTAAGTAAATATGGCGGCACCAGAATAATACGCTGAGCTTTCTCATTGCCACCTTTAACTAAAGTCTGGTCCAAACCAAGATTAATTATTTTAAGAATGACAGCTGAAATTCCAAAGTGACAATGCAAATTAACTGATCTTGTGTACATTATTCGCTACAGCAGCTGTAACATGCTTAACAATAGGTGACACAACGTAATTTGAATCCCCCTGCAGAGCTTAACATTAACTTGAAGATAAATGCTTTACGATTTGGTGTTGTGCGTTAATTTCGTTTAAGGTGAAGACTATATACCATACCGTGTAGAGGGTAAACTACATTTACACGTAATAAATGCCATACGATATCGTGTTGAGCATACATTTCGTTTAAGGTGAAAACTATACCATACCGTGCAGAGAGTAAACTACATTTACGCGTCAAAAAGCGTCACGACGTTTAAGTAAAACGCTGTTGAAATGGAACAAAAATATAAAACAAACCCACAGCACTTTAAAGTCCTAAATTTAAGCCACAGGATTTCAAAACGTCAAAAACATTTATCATAATCTACCATTAGCCAATATGATCAATTACAAAAGGTTCAGTTTCCGTCTAACAAAACGAACGAACACGTTTATTAATTATTCCCCGAAACAGATAAAAAATATGATCATCCGAATTGCGCAGCGAGAACTCTGCAGTAGATACCATAACCCGATCACAGGCCTCGAAAATCATTTTCTCGATCAATACTAATGTTTCCAATCCTCTGAATAGTGAAGATAAATAGGCAAGGATTCAAACTTAGGTCATTCTTCATAAGAAACTATTTGTTGACTTAATAAAACGCAATACGTTATCTGCTACATAACAAATAGAAAACCCGAAAGTACTATATTCGATGGAAATCAGTTCATCCAAAGAGATCAAAGGAGTGTCTAAGTCATAAATATATAGATATGATGCCTCGTGAAGAACACTAAAATCAATATTCCACGTTCACGTTTATCATTAAAATGACTCTTATCAAAATTATCTGCTTTTGTAATCATTATGGACAGTTAATGATGAAGATTTCAAAACAAAGAAGCACTGAAATCTTTTCATCTAAGATTTTGTTCCGATCATTACTGATTCCAAGATTCATGGATATATAAAAGATATATCCCATGGTTACAATTATGATGTTGGATGCAAGACGACAAGGGAGAGCACTATAGCCGACTCTAAAGGTGGTGATGTGAAAATGCGAATTGTGTTTGGTCCAAAGGTGTCATCTGGTGGCCTTGACTGTATGGAGATGCTTAGAATCAGCTGTCGTTCTTGACTGTCTGGAACGTGCATAAAATCAGCTGTCATCCTTGAATGTATGGACGTGCATAAAATCAGCTGTCGTCCTTGATTGTCTGGACGTGCATAAAATCAGCTGTAGTCCTTGATTGTCTGGACGTGCATAAAATCATCTGTCGTCCTTGATTGTCTGGACGTGCATAGACTCAGCTGTCGTCCTTGAATGTCTGGACGTGCATAGACTCAGCTGTCGTCCTTGAATGTCTGGACGTGCATAAAATCAGCTGTCGTCCTTGATTGTCTGGAGAAGCATATACTATGCAGAACCCTTAACGTCGTGACCGCCAAGAAAGTGTCCAGATATATGAGTGTTTTTTAAGCATTCCTTTAGTTATACTGTTATTATGCTTGAATTGTACGAGAAGTTAGAACATTGTCTTGTTCCGTATCGTGACATGGAACTGAATCTGGCCTCATGTCCAGTGGCTTGTATCTCAATCACCATTACAAAGATATGGCGTAGATATATGTGGTATAGTATAACATTGGCCTTAAGCAAACGATTTTTATTATATAAATTTTGAAATAAATTGTGCTATGGATCTAGAGATTATGACATTTACTTTTAATGAATATAACCGTAGAGAACAGTCGTGTAGCAATTCTGTGGTACAAAAAGGTGTAATACATAAACTGTGGAACCTGCTATAGCTGATGAAAGAATAACAGTTAATCAATAGCAAGTATTGAAAAACAATAGGTTTTATTTGTTCAAAGCTTTATTCTATATAAGAATTACTATCTTATTATCGAAAAGTTGCAAGAAAACTGTCTGACATTGTCAGCTTATATGCATTCAAATTCCTGGGTGAATTCGATACATATTTACAAGGAAAATCATGTCCTAAGTCATGTAACGATACAGAGTAGAATTAACAGTTTTTTTTTATAGGTAGTGATATTATGTTTGTTGTAAATGCTAATTTAATAAGTAAAAGTAACTTTCCTACATTTTTTTCATATGATGGAAATTTGAAACTATTAATCATCATGTACGTTGTGTATACCCTTATACATCGTGAATACCATTATACATTATGTATACTCTTATTCATTATGCATACTCTTGTACATCATATATACTCTTATTCATTATGCATACTCTTATACATCATGTATACTCTTATTCATTATGTATACTCTTATTCATTATGTATACTCTTATACATCATGTATACTCTTATTCATTATGTATACTCTTATACATCATGTATACTCTTATTCATTATGTATACTCTTATACATCATGTATACTCTTATTCATTATGTATACTCTTATACATCATGTATACTCTTATTCATTATGTATACTCTTATACATCATGAATACACTTATTCATTATGTATACTCTTTTACATCATGTTTACTTTCATTCATTATGTATACTCTTATACATCATGTATACTCATATACATCATGTATACTCTTATTCATTATGTATACTCTTATACATCATGTATACTCTTATTCATTATGTATACTCTTATTCATTATGTATACTCTTATTCATTATGTATACTCTTATACATCCTGTATACTCTTATTCATTATGTATACTCTTATACATCATGTATACTCTTATTCATTATGTATACTCTTATACATCATGTATACTCTTATTCATTATGTATACTCTTATACATCATGAATACACTTATTCATTATGTATACTCATATACATCATCGTGTATACCCTTTCTCATCGTGTATACCCTTATTCATCGTGTATACCCTTACTTATCGTGTATACCCTTACTTATCGTGTATACCTTACTCATCGTGTATACCCTTTCTCATCGTATATACCCTTTCTCATCGTGTATACCCTTACTTATCGTGTATACTCTTATGCATCATGTATACCCTTGTAAATTGTGTATAGCCTTATTCATCGTGTATGCCCTTATTCATCATTTACACCCTTATTTATTAAGTATAGCCTTATTTATTGTGTATACCTTTATTCATTATGCATACCCTTATTCATTATGCATACCCTTTTTTTGTCCAGTAGTGATGATACCTTATTTATAATGTTTTCTTATATTGCTCCAGTAGAGATTATGCATATGATACTCTGTATGAGCTGTTCTTTACAGATATATTGCATATAAAAATATCTGAAATTGCAAGTGTTAATTGGCGAATGGTGGAGAGTGAACATCTACAGAAAAACGGACAAGAAATTACCCATAATTTTGTAGGCTTCAATGCCAATTTTTTGGCTAACTCAGCAGTAGAATATGAAGATGTTTTTATTGCAATCTTGAACAGGCAATATATAATGCACCATATCCCTAATTTAAATTCCTTTTGCACCATATCCCTAATTTAAATTCCTTTTGCACCATATCCCTAATTTAAATTCCTTTTGCACCATATCCCTAATTTAAATTCCTTTTGCACCATATCCCTAATTTAAATTCCTTTTGCACCATATCCCTAATTTAAATTCCTTTTGCACCATATCCCTAATTTAAATTCCTTTTGCACCATATCCCTAATTTAAATTCCTTTTGCACCATATCCCTAATTTAAATTCTTTTTGCACCATATCCCTAATTTAAATTCTTTTTGCACCATATCCCTCATTTAAATTCCTTTTGCACCGTGAAGTTTTAATCTAGTACAGGGTAGAATGATGTAAAACAGGCGTTTCGTATCGGTTATAGACGACCAAGAAGAGTAAAGCTTGACTCGTACGGAAATACAAGGCTGTAAACGTTTGATTGACCTCACCTCCTAGAGCGCAACAGAAAACTATCTCAAACAAGATATAAAGAACTGAACAGCTCATCAAAGACGGATCCTAATATGGTGAGCCATACAGCTTAATGGTATGATACAAATATGCCACACAGCAGTGACTATATAAGAAAATTACAGGACCATATAAGAATTCTTCTGTTATATGCAGCTTTTGTAAGAGTCGTGTTTTATTTATAGCATATGCATTGCACAGTCGAAAGTACTTATTCTGGGAATAACTCAGATTACGTGAAACTTTCAGAAACTTTATTCTGCTTTGACGGGATTACCTTGAAGTAAAGCTTTAGCTTTTGGAACTGCTATTCTTTAGTGGTGCTATTACTTGATCACATTAACACATTATAGCCTTCATTCCGACTACTTTTGGAATCTTCCTGATTGATGTATAATTGATACAATTTTGGATAATATGCTAGGAATTCTTACACTATAAGTTATTTTAGTTCTGTAATTTTTTATTTTATATTTTAGGAAAGTAAATTTATATTTAGAAACTTGAATGTTTGTTGGGATTTATCATATTTTGCTACATAGATAATCCTCTAAACGTAAAAATGTATATGTATGTATGTGTGTGTGTGTGTGTGTGTTAACTTTGCGTGCATGCGTTAGGTGTATTAATAACTGTTACTCTTAAATATAAAAATGTACTGAGTGCAAGCCGTTTGGGTTTAGTTGCCTACATAAAATATTAGATTCTTAGATGAATTAAAATCAGTCCTCCATGGTATCAATCAATGTTAAACTTGCTACAGACATAAAAGAGAAATGAGAATCAAATATACTTATAATAAAGATTTTGTTGTCCTAAAATAATCAGTGATGAGTTGAAGAAAATTAGGGGATTATGTTTAGAATTGAACAGCCATTCAGACCGGGAACTAATGAAATCGACTTTATATAAATCGTATAGAATGATGTACACAGCTTTTTCGATGGTTTTTCATTTGTATTGGGGCTTAGACAAAATGATGCATCACAATCTAGGTCTGATTTTTAAAAAATGAGGTTGTGTGAATGGTTGACTTTAATTCCAAATGCATTGTGCCTTTTATAATCATGTTAACGTGTGTCAGGCAGTCACATGAAAAGGTACGTTTTATTAAGAATTAAATGTTTTTACTTTTCAATATATTAAGTTATTGATTATATGACGGATATAAATAATGTAGACCTTTAACTTGTAAGCGTTTATTTCGCTATTGTTATTATTTTTTATTTTTTTCGTATATGTACATGTGTGTTTTCATTATTCTGTCAGTTTGTCTCCTTAGCAGCTGACAGAATCCTTGCACTTTGTGTTTGTGGATCAAACCAATATCCTACTTGACATTGAAAGAAATGCGACAGAATAAAAGCCCCGATGATCGATATATCCACAAGTTCTGATTACTTTTTTATGTTATGCCAGGCATCCCCCGCACATCCTCCTATGCGTCTAATAGACTTCATAATTGTAGAGTAGATTTCAACCGTAACATATTTAACGTATTAGAGAAGAATTAAGCAAACTTGTTTTCTAAAAGTCTAAATCCAGTAGGTCACTTTTGAATGATCTAAGTCCAAAGTCACTATATAGTCTATAGACACGTGTGCTAACCTGTTTTAAAGGAATTTACTATCTTGCATTTTCCTAACTAACTATGGTATTTTACTCATGTGCAGTCACTAGCGCCATGCGTTAGTCAGTGGTTTTCAAAAACATGTCAACTTCTTGTCAACTGTGGAATAAATTGAAAGCAGTGTTGAAAGAGTTAATTCCTGCTACATTATAAAATTGTTTTAATATAACCATGCACAAAATACGTACAAATTATGTGCACGCGAGAATTATATCTTGGCCTGTACATGGAATGCTTGAAACATTTTATAAGAGGTACAGGTCTGCAGGTGTGAATGAAGTGCATATTTTATATGTTACATCTGCTGAAATCTGCCCATTTCTTCCAAAGTAGTTTTACAGATTTTCAAAATAAATATTAATGTTTTTGGCACAATCCTTTGTCGTCACGTCTCTGTATACCTCTATCTACGGGCTAATATGTGATGACATATTTACAAAGATATGTACAGGTTTATAGTTAGTTATGGGGAAATATGAGTAGGTTTACTGTAACAGGCAAATATGTGTAGACATAGTTACGGACACGTATGTGTAGACATAGTTACGGACAAATATGTGACGATATAGTAACGGGGAAATATGTCTAGACCTATAGTTATGGTAAAATATATGTACATCTGTAGCTACTGACAAATATATAAATGACCACGTCGATTACGTTGATTATCATAAAGAAATGGAATGTACCTTCATGTATCGAATATTTAACATTTATACTGCCATTTTCTGTGTGCTTGGTGACCCATATTCCAATGAAATTGACGTCGTCCATCGTTTTCAACAATTACACTGGCCATAAGCAAAAATGCTTCTCAAGAAAAATGTAGTCAATCTTTACTAATACCTGGTCACAGAGAACAAAAAGGACGCTTAAAATTGTTGATTGGATCCAGTTTTAAAGATATGATATTGGGTCAGTATTACGATCCCTGACACGGGAATGGCAGATGATTATTTTGAACTATAAATGGAAGGGATCTAAATTTAAAACATAAATCACTAAAACACACCTTTGACAGGAACTTTGAATATATCTATGACTGGGTTTGGACGCCACGTACTTTTCTGACAAAGCAATGGATGATGCAAAGTGAAGCATGTATGCGTCATACATGATATAAATTGCATCAGATTATTCCTAGAAGACATGAATGACGAAATCATAACTAAGCTTACATCTATCTGCTGAGCAAACTACCCTATATTATTTCTAGAAAATACACAGTAGCGTGCTCTCTTATTTGTCAGTGTTTTATTTGATAAAGGGACACATTCCTGTTTAGCCAGTGTTAGCAGAAATGCCTCGTTCTGTGTGAACAATGCAGTGAACTTTAGCCATGTTTGTCGTAAAGTGACTTTTGCAGCACAAAAGTGCAGTATAAACACTATGGTTAAGAAAGCCTATCACCTTTATTTTGGCTGCAAAATTGGAGATTAGGACAAGAGGTGGCCCCACACATATGCTGCAACACTTGTGTTACAAATCTTCGTCAGTGGTTGAACATGAAATGGAAATCTGTTCCTTTTGTATTGTGCTAATGAACGTTTGGGGCTACAAAACTGATTAAGGATTATTGAGGACTCATTCAAATATATTCTGGCCTACATTGTTGTGATAAATCAAGACTATTGCTACATCAGCACATTCAAGCCTTTGTTACATTAGCACATTCAATACTGGAATTTATTAAGAACACTACTGAAATTCATTCAGAAAATTCTATAATTTTGGACTTGAGATAGAACTTTTAGGAATACCTGGAATGTAATTCACAATACTTTTGAATTTCTCTTAAATTTTCACTTTTTCTTTGGAAAAACATGTTTGTTTAATGTTACTAAACCTGTTGGATTTGCCTTTTTCTGTTACTTAGTTTAAATCTTAAAGACGCAATAATAAGATATACTATTACAGCTGGATCGCATTTCGTCCTTCCTTACGTAATCTAAAGCTTTTATATGATATGTCATGTGCTGCTTCCTTGCCTGTCTAGCCTGAAGTTTCTATATTTATGTACCTGTGTTCTTGTCATTCTTGCTTGGTCTAAAGCTTGTATCCTGATATACTATGCGATTCGTTATTCCATGCATACTGTGAACCTTGTACCATGTTATGTTAGATGTTCTTTCCCTGATTGAGTTCTTTGAGGGTTCTGTGGATATGTTAGACGTTTCTTCATTTGAAGTAACAGGCTGTGCGATAATAAGGTTCTTTAGAATTAGGGTTCTCTGTTTGGGAGATTTATTTTATATTTCTGGTCAAAGAATTAACCACCAATATCAATAATAAAATATCAATGACGACATGTTTAATAATAGTTCAACTTATAAAATAACGGGAATGTTTTGTTGATATGTGTATTTCAACACACGTTTGCACTTGTAAGAAAATCCCTCATGTTGTATAAAAATGACTGCACTTGCCGTTGTTGATAATGGATAGTATCGTAAGTAGCGACGAGCAGTTTGTGAGCATTTCATGGTATATACCGCTGAGGAAATAAGAATTAGTTGAAGTGGACAACAATAGTTGACAATGAATTATCAGATGTAGCCGGTGTGCTAAATGACATAAACGATTTCTTTTATTGAATGAAAACTTGAATAAAAAGTTTGAAACGTAATGTAAATTAATGAGCTTTCTGTTAAAAATTGAATGTATGCGATTATTGTTAGCATACAAAATTTGACATGAAATTGGATTGGAGGTAGAGTTCTATTCAATAAGTGGTACAATAAAAAATGTCATTTGCCTGTCCAAAACCTTTTTTCGACTTTTGAAGCAAGGACGATCCATTAATGTAAAACATTGAAAGCTAAAGAGAAAATCCATATCTTCAATGCAGACAGACTGATGACGCGGATGCATAGTTAATACATATATATAGATCTAGATCCGGTTACGTATATGGAGATTTTTGAGATGGTTGTACAATATCTTTCATAAAACTCCAAAATGAACAATTTTCCTTTTTATTAATATGTTAACAAATTAAAAAGAATGTTGAATTAAAAGCGGGATATCTAACAAATAAAAGGCACAAAAGTGTTTTGTTTTTTAGCCGTCTAGAAGAAATTGTTTGATAGGGTGTACGAACATACAGCTGGGCTTGACGGCCTGGACATATTCTTACGTTGTATCATATTTGTTCCTTCCGTTCACAAAAAACAACAACAAAAAAAAAAACATCAGTAGTTTCTTTCTATATATGATTCGAAAGAGAACAAATATGTACATGCAGACCCAGTGAGCAATCGAAAAAGAATCAATGCATGAAAACTATTTACAAATATGAAATACGTACTTTTCTATGACTAAGGATGATCAAAAGTATATAATTTAAAATCCTCCAAAAGGAAACATAAAAATAATAAATGAATCTCTCACAAACGGTGATCAACGTAGATTTTTTTGCACTAAACATTTGAACAACATACGTTTCATTAAGATGTAGGATGTATGTATTTAAGACTTTCACTATTTTTCTATATTGAATTATTGATTTCTCTTATATAGTGATATTTACATATTGACATTATATAATGGCTTCAAAGATGAAATATATGCATCTGGCCGCGTTCAGATGACTCGCTCACCATAGAACGGAACAAAACTTTTGTTAATAAAAGTACATCTCAGACCACACATATGTAGCATACGAGAATTCCACAACTTAAACAATATTGTAAGGCGACGTCACTTACATATGGATATATCAATCACGTGACAGGTCAAAATTTACAGTTATGGCAAGACTATGACCTAATGAGAGAAAGTTTTGGTCCTTAATTGTAACATTGACTTGATAAAACACAAGGTCTTTCAAGGTGTCTACAAAAGTTGTAACAGGGAACACAATTATATTGTTGTGAAATACGGAAAACGCTTTGACAGACAGCAAAAAGTTTATGATGTTGTTTTCATTATTATTGTAATAAATCTGGCAAGATTTTGGAGCATTTTGTGACATTAAGTGGCAATTAAGGTTTGTAACTTTCCAAAGATGGCTTGCGGTAATAGGACAGCATTAGAAATATACCCCCTCTCTTTGTAAAGTTTTTGATAGAAAACCGAATGTCATTTTTGTCACAATAATTACATTTTCGTTCCTCAAACGTTGTATTGTCCCAACGACTGATTTTAAAGGGGCGTCTGTGATAGGAAGTTATTTAAATGGCAAATACTGATTCCTAGGTAACAATATGTAGAACTCATCCATATTCAGGTCTTTTTAAAACAATGCTAACATTTCCTCTTGGAAGATGAGCTGCATTTCATTGACATTCTTGTATATAATAGTCATTTCAGTTATCATGCTTTTTATTCCTTTCGAGTTATTAATGCATTCATAATGTAGGAGGTCAAGTCTCCCAAACATTATTAGAGTGTTGTTTATTCTATTCATACATTTATAAGCATTTGCGTTAACGATGACCTCGTAAAAAGTATTTGAGAGAGAAGTCAATCTACCAATGATAATGGACATCCAAAAATACTATGATTCGGGATCTGATAACTGTATCAATAGGTTCCTTTCTAGTTCTGAATAATGAATGTGAATAGGAGACCATTTCCACAGCTTCATGATGTTTTGTAAAAATGCAGTATATATTCAAAATTTCAATAATTATGATGCATAAAATGAATAATAAAGTGTGATTGAAAAAACACGATGGCAGGTCTATGAGTAGACTGAAGTATCTTATATTTTCGGTAAACCAGATGAAGGGCCTCGATAGCCATTATTGCTAGCCAATGTTCCGAAATGATAACCCTACCTGCACCTTGTTTGATCGAACAAATATTTAGTGCTTTTTCCAAGCGACATCATTGATTTCATGAGTTGCCTCCCTTGTTTTGCTTTCGACCCAATATCGTGTAACATTGGACGAAATTAATGGAGTCAATTGAATTACAGAAGGATACTTTGTAAGTTTAACATCGAAAATATTACTACGCACTAGAGGGAAGCCAGTAAAGGTGTATTTGAGTGAAAGGTGTTTAAACAAACACGAATCGGCAGCAGAGAATTGCTTAATTATCAGTCCATTCATGTAGGAACAGTGCTAAGATTTGAATAATTTAATTTTGATTGGATACGGTCACTTCCATATGAAACCATTTTACTCACCACTATAAGGCTTTCATATCAAGTCAGTTCACTGGCCATTGACCTTTTATATCAAGTCAGTACACTGGCCATTGACCTTTTATATCAAACCAACCAGTTCACTAACTTACCAGAAAAATTCCATTTGAAACTAGTTCTATAACAATGTTCAAATACATCCGCTAGTTTCGTTGAACAGTGCCCAAAAGAAATAACCAACGTTCTTTTCATTTTTCGTGGCAATATTTAACCTTATTGCACTTTTTCCTAGATTTTGCTTTATGCAATCCAGAACCTGCACCACAGCATATGTTGTCAAGTAATCTGTGATAAAAAGCATCGATTACTTTTATTGTTATCAAATAAAGGTATGAAAAACGCTCCTATCTCTCCTTGGTGTTCATGTGATTTTGATATAAAATTTAATCAAATTCTTGTATGAAGACAACATTAATAGGTAGCAGGATTGAATATAATGTATGAGTGTCATATCAACAGCCATTTCATAGGATCTGATCCACCGTCACAAAACATTCACGAATCTAAGCTGTCAAATATAATGACACAAATTGATGTCCAATGTTAAAATGGATATCGATAGCTCTTCTGTTGAAACAAGAGACTACGGTAAGTAATACACCATTTGTGTTTGCAAATTCATATCAGGTATTCACAATGTAAAAGACCAGATTTCAGTGATCGCAAGGATGCTAATGTGGCATTTCTAGCAAGGGCATGGCAGAAAGGTATATTGCAGACCAATAAATTATCCAGTAATTGAAACTTGTGCATAGAAGCAACGTCCGCAGAAGCAACCAGCAGTGTCACATTTCACTGACAAGGGACTTAAATGACGTCATAAAAGTTCATAGACCGTTGAATAAATTAAAATATACCTAAGCTTCTATTCCGAGTAATACCGTCGATTGAAAACGCAACTATGGCGTTTATTATATGAGCTAAAAAAATATGTTCTTAAAAATCTCCTCTTGTTAATTTGCAAAACATTAGCTTCTTCCAGGCAAAATGGTAAGTTTTTGCGTTGCATGCCTATGGCAGCAAAGTACCTTGAACATTTATGTTTATTCTATAAGTTTCATTATCTTGATAATATATATCCACTTCGTTGAGACTTTGATTTTGTTAATTTAACCAGAGATAATTTATATATGTATGTTAGATTTTAACATAAACACCCGATTAGCGTAAATATTCTACCAATCTATACAATATGTTTGGTCTTAACGTCTTAACTTCAAATCGCAGTGTTTGGTGATGAATTCTGACGTAGAAACGAATACACCCCATTCCACCAAAACAAACGAACAGACAAACAAACTAAAAAAATATACCCCCCACACACAATATAGTCAAACACTAGTTTTGAAACCTACCCTCTCCTTCCCTTATTGCTCTTGTGTGGCGCCTTACAATATCTATCCTTAGTTGTTTGCATATATAAGATCAGGTCATCTCAATGACTTCTGATCAATTACAACAGATAGAAAAAAACCCCAGCTTATTTGAGCACCAGTTCAACCTTTCTGGCTGAAAACTATATAACTGTGTCGTAGATATCAAGTTATCGTCAGTTACCATTCATCTTTCCTTATGGTTGGTGTGTAGGGGGTTTTGGTTTTCGAGTGGATCCAGCAAAATATCGTCAGTTACCATTCATCTTTCCTTATGGTTGGTGTGCAGGGGGTTTTGGTTTTCGAGTGGATCCAGCAAAATATCGTCAGTTACCATTCATCTTTCCTTATGGTTGGTGTGCAGGGGGTTTTGGTTTTCGAGTGGATCCAGCAAAATATCGAGGTACATAACTATATTACTCTTCTCATATAGGCAGTTGTGAGTAGACGTAAGTGTGGCACTTTCAAGAAAATATTGATTTTCTTTGTTACTTTCTGATAACAGAGACAGCGTTTGGCACTTTCATAATAATATCGTGTATTAACAGTATCATGTACCAAAGGGATCTATGTAAACATTTATAGGATTCATTCTTGGCAAAGTACATATTTACGTATTCGCTCCTTCATTACATCGAGTGTTTTCAAAATTATTCATGCTTTCATGTAATTAGGAAGTAAAATAAATGACAATAATTAAAAACAATTATTACACCCCCCGTTCCATATTAACAGAAATCTAATTCAATCTGTTTCAAAACACTACAGTTTATTAATCTAATGGATCAGTTTAAATTTCGTACCTAATACGTTAATGTTGAAAACAATACACATTCATGCGACATGTGCAAAAGAGTAAAATTTAGCTTTAAGGTGGGAAATTTCGGTCTCAAATAACAGGCAAGAAGACTGAAAACACACACACACACACACACACACACACACACACAACTACCTTAGATGACATGAGAGTACGAGGGTTCACATCAGCTTACAGTTGGCATGCTTATGGAAAACTTAGATGTCTAAAACAAATATATAGGTACAAAACATTGGGTTTTATGCATATTTTATGCTATGACCAAATTAAACAGACTCATATAACTCTATATACAAGATCGGATTTTGACAATGATCTCTTTTTCTCCAAAACCTAATTTTGTTTCCATAGACATCCCTTTTCTTAACCGCTGTTGTCCCGATGTTTTATAGTGAACTCTTTTGCTTAAAACCCGGAATTTCGTATGGGCATGCACATTGTGAACTGATGTGTGTCCTCTCACCTTCATGACATTTATTAAGTGTGACGGTGTTTCAAGATTTTCAAAGATTATATTTCTCTTTTCTCCTTAGTGTATTTTGTTTGCAATTTCCATAGATGATGTTTAAGATAACTTTGGCTACTTCAAAGATAAGTTACATAATTTCGATGTATTAGGACGCTAGTAATATTCATGTACGTGAGACACTGGATGAAATCCGTCTATGGCATGTTTTTGTAACCAGCTTCAATTAGATTTTTTTTTCATATTGAATGTTTATAGCTTTAATAGAGGACACTGCAGGCAGGCATTGTCATTAACGTTTTATCTTCTGAAACGATGACGCAGCGAGTATATGGTTTCCATATACTATAATTAATATGTTTATCTTGATCTTTCAAGTCATGTCAATTTCAGTCCTGGCAGACATTGCTGCTTCTTGTTAAAGTCACTACTGTCGATGCTTGTTACTAAATTCACGTGCATTATTGCTTTACACGTTGAGTGTAAAGTTTTGGGTGTATATCTCTTTGAAATGTTGTTGTTATTGTTGCGGAGCTTAACGCCATTTTTCAGCATACAAGACATGGCGGCCAGTATTAATGGTGAAAGAAGAAATCGTGAAATCCGCGGAAAGAACCACCGACCCACAAGAAGCTACTGGCAAGCTTTCTCACATATCCACATTCGCCGAATCTTAGACTCGAACTCACGCAGAGGTGAGATTGCAGTGATCCGTAACGGAGAGCCCTTTAGACCACTAGGCCAAGTTTGATCCTCACGGTCTACTTACTCGTTTTCCTTTCATATTTTGTTGTGCAAATTATAACATGTAGGCCCACTAATTTTACTATGAACGCAATTATGTAGTATTACTTGAGTACGGAGATAAATTTGTTGTGTAGAACTTTAGAGAAGCGAAATACAGCTAGCAGACTATTCGCAGAAATCTAGCTACCGCCAGATGGGAAGTAATTATCAAGAAAACTGATCACAGCATTGTATCTAGACATGACATTAGTCTATCAAAGAATCGGTAGGTCTGCTTTGAACAAGTTCTTCATCTTGTGAAGTATTAAATACCTACCTTCAGATATTGCCACTGTACGTATTTCAACTTGATTGCTAGCGTGTCATAGACCAATCCATAATATGGAAAAGACTCCTTTAGAGTACATATATTGGGGTCTGAGTTTTTTTATTCTCACTCAGGTCAAAATCTATTTTTTAAAAAAATCATAGAAATTGCAACGTTTGTACATGTAACAGTTGACCCTCTACCAAGGACCCCAGAGGTCTTAAGTGTGTATGCCTCTCAATTGATATGAATAATAATAATAATAATAATAATAATAATAATAATAATAATAATAATAATAATAATAATAATAATAATAATAATAATAATAATAATAATGATAAATAGGCAGTAGTTGTATTTGTATTAGTGGTAGTAATTATAGCAATAGTTCAATGTAAAAGTTCAATAGTTAATTGGCACATTTCGTTAAGATAAAGAAGCATTTTGAATAGCAATTATGAACTATTCTTAGCATAGATTGTCAGATCTATTTGCAAAATTGTTTAGAAACGGGTCATGTTTTGCCATCAAGGACATGGAGTGCAGGTTGATCGATTTCATTTAATAAAACTCGACACCTCAAACTCTACCTGTGCTTTGTTTAGAATGCTTTCTTTGAAAATACTGTAAAGAGATTATTTTATATGCGTAATTTCCTCTATTAAATTGTCATTTCAACTAGGCTAATTCGTCATTCAGTCCTAAAATCCAACATATAGCAATGCTTTAAACGTGTGCCGGAGATCAAGAATCAATAGTGAGCAATGCGACAGAATTTAAATGTAATTTGTTTTTACCTCAGTCAACTTTTGCGTGTTTCTGGTATTTGTTTTTTTAAATTAAAGAATTCGTAAAACTTTGTCTGTGCATGATAACTTCAAGACCTTTTAATAAACTTTGATTTTGCAGGTTTGTGTTGGATTTACAAATAGCACACCCTGGCAAAGAAATCCTGCAGCTTTACAGTGTAGGGATGAAATCATTAGTGAAAACAGTCATATACAATCTGTACTACTAAATTCCGCTTTCACCACAACACATGTATTGATATGCTCAAAGTGGTTTTCGATATAGGTGGAAATATGACGCCGTAAATGGAACCTTTCACTACGATGTAAATCGAACCTTTAACTACGCTGTAAATGGAACCATTGAACTACACTGATGTGATCTATGATAAGACATGGGGTATATTTGACTGATGCGACCTATGCCAAGACATGGATTACTTTCGAATGATGTGATCTATGTCAAGACATGGAGTACATTCGACTGATGTGACCTATGCCAAGACATGGATTACTTTCGAATGGTGTGATCTATGTCAATACATGGAGTACATTCGAATGATGTGATCAATTCCAAGATAGTGCACTCGAATATTGTGATCTATGTCAAGACATGGGGTACATTCGACTGATGTGATCAATTCCAAGATAGTGAACTCGAATGTTGTGATCTATGTCAAGACATGGGGTACATTCAACTGATGTGATCTATGTCAAGACATGGGGTATATTCGACTGATACGATCTATGTCAATACATGGTGTTCATTCGAATGACATAATATGTGTCAAGACATGAAGTACATTCGAATGATGTGATCTTTGTCAAGACATGGGGTACATTCGAATGACATAATATGTGTCAAGACATGGAGTACATTCGAATGATGTGATCAATTCCAAGATAGTGCACTCGAATATTGTGATCTATGTCAAGACATAGGGTATATTCGACTGATGCGATCTATGTCAAGACATGGGGTATATTCGACTGATGCGATCTATGCCAAGACATGAATTACTTTCGAATGGTGTGATCTATGTCAAGGCATGGGGTACATTCGACTGATGTGATCTATGTCAAGACATGGGGTATATTCGACTGATACGATCTATGTCAATACATGATGTTCATTCGAATGACATAATATGTGTCAAGACATGAAGTACATTCGAATGATGTGATCTTTGTCAAGACATGGGGTACATTCGAATGACATAATATGTGTCAAGACATGGAGTACATTCGAATGATGTGATCTTTGTCAAGACATGGGGTACATTCGAATGACATAATATGTGTCAAGACATGGGGTACATTCGAATGATGTAATCAATTCCAAGATAGTGAATGCATTCGAATGATGTGCTCTATGTCAAGACAGGAAGTACATTTCAATGATAAGATCTAGGTAACTTCCCCATAATAGTTTAAAACAGAAGAAGTAAAAATAATGTTATTGTAATTTCATATAGCACACTGCATATAAATTTGCAGTGTTAACATGCTAATTCCAATATGCATGCCACTTAAAATCGCACAACATAAAAACATACATTGTCATTAGCATTTTAGTACATAGATCATAAGGAAATGTACACTAACAGTCATCAGGAAGAGGAGAACAAACAAACTCCAATACACGTATAATGTATGAAAGCCGAAGTCAACCGTCAATAAATAATGCATTGCAGATGATTGTAAATGGTTATTATTAATTACTTCATATGGAATTGAAATTTACTTAAGAAGAAATGACTGTTATAAACATGTGAAATATAAGTAAATTAACTGAACAAAAATGTCTATATTACTTTGCCTGTCTGTTTGAATTATATATGCGGTTATTTATATAGTTTCTTTTAATTTTAATGTATTTCAACAGCCTATAAAACTGTTGGATTTGACGTTACACATATAGCATGTATTTTGTTACATCCACTTGATAATGATATCGATAGTATAGTCTGTATATTTGACGTCCAGCTATCTCACATACCTACCTACCTGTTGTGACTTTTCTTATACGCATCTTCCAACACACACACACACACACACACACACACACACATACACACATACACACACAAAGAGACAACCACACAGACACAAACAGACATAAATGCATATTTCTTTATATACTTCCAACTGGAGAGCCAATACTTGAATTTTGGGTTCTTTTTCAGCGAACAGTGTCGTAGTTCCCTTTCTATAACTACCACAATGTCATGCATTTTTTTCTGTAATATAGCCATGTCGACGTCGTGTCAATGGCTGATAGTTTGTACTACCATAGGCTATTTGTCTATGAAATGTCCATATTGAAATCGATGTTCTTGTAAATGATCTTTCAAATGCAAACCATTATAACCTATTTATCTTGTATCGATTTCACCCTTCAAAAAATCGACCAAACATAATATTTTCATAAAATTGGAACTATGTTGCGTTCATTTTTATAAGTATATTTGTCAGTGATTAAAAATTTAAAACAATAAATTGTAATTTCGCATTCCTAAGCACTATGTTTCGTATTAGTATGCCGTATCAACTACACTATGCAGAACTTGGCACAGACGTGATGAACATTGCATGGACACGTTTTATGTATAGCAGCCAGTGGAAATGACATAGGGCATGCTCTAGACAAATCTACTTTGAGCGGAACAAAATTTATCAGCATGTCTATTTATGAATCCTCTGGGACAAAAGTGACACATATATTCATTGACGATCAAAGCAGGAAAAAACTCTTTATATATATATATATATATATATATATATATATATATATATATATATATATATATATATATATATATATATATATATATATATATATATATATATATATATCTGTGTGTGTTTGTATATATATATATATATATATATATATATATATATATATATATATATATATATATATATATATATATATATATAAACTCGATATTGCTGAGTTGTAGAGGTCTTTTACAGTCTAAATCAGCACAAGTTTAGGACTTTCTTGGTGGATAAGTACGTTTGGACACATTGTCATCCTCTCAAAGTTGCAATCTTTAAAGCATGCAATATATATATATATATATATATATATATATATATATATATATATAAATATATATATACATATATATATACATATATATATATATATATATATATATATATACATATATACATATATATATATATACACACACACACACACACACACACACACACACACACACACACACTGGTCTACATATCCATTTCTGCCAAAGATGATATCGCGAGTTTGAATATCACTCCTTTCCCAGGACGGTCATTAGGTAGTAGTTCATTAATCACGTCATAATAAACAAATACTGCATCCTTTATTTAAAAAGGAATACCTTATGATTACTGAGTAATTATTGGCATGACCATAGACAAATAGCTGCAGCACGGTTTAGTTCTTTATTTATTGTCTCAAATCGTTCTTATAGTTTTATTGTACTACTAAATAAATTAAGAATATTTGTAAAAGCGCGTAGAGAAGGAAGTTGTTTAAATGTGTAGCTATGGAAGCTGAATTATATTCCGAAATTCAAAATTTAACTAACTTAAGGTATTAGCGTTGAGCATTTATTACATCAGATATTTCAATCCTTAAACGGTGTCTTCGAATTCAGTTATTTTCATGGATGAAACATAGCCCGCGTTACCCGCCCACTTTAAATAACAGATGACCGTGTATTTGAAATTGAATGAGATACATGTGTTCTATTTAATACTTCATGAAAAATGTTTTAATGATTTCCTTTAACTGTGACACAGTCGTTAAGTTTAAAACCGGAATCTAAAAGAAACGTTTTGGTTTGACCTTGAAACATATCTTGGATCGGAGTCTACAGGCGATACACAGCACATGTAAAGCTTGGCTTTTTCCATACCTGTTTTGCACTAGTTAGTATTGGCGATCAAGTGAAAGGCGTTAATTTTGTTTTATTTAATCTCAGGTGTACATCAATTCGATTCAACAAATAATTACTATGCAAAGACGTGGACAAGTGGAAAAGATCCATCGTTTCTAAACTTTGATCTTGCTTGAATTTCTAATCCAGCAATGTGTGGACCATAATCCAGTCAACTCTGTCTCATTTTACTTGTAAACGTTTGAGGTTCCTACATCACCAAAGCATCCAGATGCGTATTCTTGGCTTCTTTTCCGTGTGTCAAGAGGTTATCCAGGTACGCTCTGTGGGAGTGTGTCCTTGCTGCTTCAGACAAGTTTCGTTATTCAAGTATAAATCAATTTTGCTGAACAATGAATTAATGAAAGTGTTCACAGGAGGCAGCATCGACGCCTGGGTTGCCGACTTCCGCTTTGAGAACTTGGACTTCAAGCACAACTAACTGTTCTACAAATCAGTAAAATATTCGAACTGGCCTATAATTTAAAACTGAAGCTAAAGTGTTTAAAGATGACACATTAGGATTCTTGTATCGTCTTAATCGTCGGTTGCGTGGCACAAAGATCGAGGTCAGACTGATTACTGTCGGTCACATGGCACGAATATCGAGGTCAGGTTTATTATCGTTAGTCACATGCACAAAGATCGAGGTCAAACTGAATTTTCGTTGCAGATAGTATTATAAACGTCTTTTCTCTGATAGTTATTCTTTTTGTTTTCTTTGTTGAAAGTGCATTTGAGGTCTGAAGGGTTTTGACGATTCATTCTGCCTCGATATTGCTGAGTTGTACAGGTCTTTTACAGCACAAGTTTAGGACTTTCTTGGTGGATAAGTACGTTTGCATACATTCTCATCCTCTTAAAGTTGCAACCTTTAAAGAATGCAATCCGTAAGTGACCATAGATTTCAAGAAGGATGTTACCGTACGAATTTTAAATAATCTCGAATACTAAGCCCCTCGTAACAAAGCTACTCCTTGGGTAAATTCATCTGTTACAATTCGCTAGACACTCGTTTTCTAAATGGTAGTTTCACGGCGACATTTCCGTTGAAGAAATCAATATTTTGTCCGTTTAGTTTAATATTGACACTGTCAAAATACACTTTACTGACAGGAAGATGATAGGGAAGATTCAATTCTCTGTGAATATGATACGCGTCCCCTCTTTCATCAAAGCACCTACCGCATTATTGACTTTGAATGGAATGACTAAATAGCGGAGCGTCGGTGTTTCCATTATATTCGAGGGTATCAATATACATAAATATTGAAATCGCTCCTTCGATAAGGACGCGAAATGTTTATGAAATTGGTCATTGTTTTCAATGTTTCTTAAGTGCTGCGCTATGCTCGCATTACTATCAGAATTTAAAGGCAAACTGGACTAAAAGCTGATCGACACGATTTTGGCACTGGATAAAACAATGACAATTTTGATTATAATCGACCGGTATACTTCGGCGAGTTTTCGCCATAATTTTGTTAAAACGAACGTTGAAAATAATTATAATAGTTTCGAAAAGATGCTGAACATTAAAATAAAGCCTTGTAGCAATTCTAGTGAACATATTGGGGAGTTGCTATTGGAGTACAAAAGTGGTTTAATCTCCAACCACATTCATTACTTGGGTCGGCTGAATGATTTCTACTAAAGATTCTTTTCAGTTTAATAGCTCCATGGTTCTGTTTTATAAGGAGTCAATCCTTGTCAAATAATGATTTTCCAAAAGAGTTCCAGAAGATGTTTACTGTTGTGGTTGCAGAGTTGTTGTTTTGACTGGCGTTAGCTACGCTACTCCTTGGGTAAATTCTTGTTGTTGCCTCTGGCGGTATATTTAGGCAAAGAACGGCGAGGAAGATGACCAATACAGTTGCTGAGTAAAACAGCCCATATTTGTTTATATTCTTGTTACAAACTCAAGTTCCCGGTAGCTGATACACTGACATAATCTACTACACAGATATGGCAGAAAAAAAACTAAAGCACTTGGAGAGATTTAAGCTATATTTAACAGTATGTTGGTAACTTCTGTTTTGTTTTACAGCCGATGATTTGTGAAACTGCAATTCAAGAGCCAAAGCTGGGGGCTGGAGGTGGTTGTATATCCTTTCCAACGAACTTTCACTTCTTGGAATCGATATTTTCTCAGTTCGATCTCGCACACGTCGTCCTCTTTCTTGGTCACTTGTGACTCATCTTAACATGCTTCTGTTCATATTTTAGAATGTATGTACCAGTTAGAACTAAATGTCCTGTGTTTGCATTTTTGGGTTTCTTTGTCATTCAGATCAATAGCATTAGTTACATACTATACAAATAACATATACGTATATACTATTACACAAGATAGACAATTATAGTGGAGGGATTTTTTTCTTGTTAAATTAGCCAAAAACTTCAGAGATATATCTTTTCCCAAAGATCTGAATTTATATGGAAATGGTTATGTGTGTTATGTCTTTTATACGCCAATTTAACTTGAAATCATTCGTAAGATTGTCAGTATAGTGTTTATACGTATCCATCGCAATTTTACAGATATAAAGTTATTTATTATCACGTGCAAACACACTCTTGTACGATAATGCATATCATTTTCTCTCAATCCACTCTGGTTAATGTCTATAGAAGACTGTTAATAAAGCTTACTTTTTCGATAGGAAACATGAACTCTTTTTTAATCTACGCTTCTCTTTCATTTGACACAGCAACTATACATATCCAAATTAACATCTGCATCCTAACATTCAAAATATAGATGAAAAAATGAAAATAGACCAAAAACTCAATTCGGAAATGAAAATTAAGACCTTAAGTTGAAAATAATAATGATAACAATATGAAACTTGACAGCCTAAGTTTGAAAATGGAAATTAAAAACGACAAAAATCAAATAAGATGAAAATAAAATTGGAATGGAAATCTTAAAGAAATTCCAATTGGAAAGAAATTTCAAATTCAAAATCAGAAAGAAAAAAATAAGTATTAAAATAAAAAGAAAACTGAAAATAATAATATTAAAAATATGCAATTTTTAAGAAAATTAAAAATGTAATTTAAGCAATATTTGAGATCGAGAATATAAGATTGATTGAAACAATCTCTAAACTGAAGGAATGAAAATTTAACATGAAATATTAACATCAAGTTGAAAATGAATATTTATGAATACCGTAAAATTTTAATAACAAAATATAAATGTAAACTGTAAAAGCAAATTCGAAACGGAAAATTGAAAATGAAATTAGCAAAAATGTAAAATACAAAATTACAGAACTAAAAGTAATAATCTAAATTGAAAATCAGAATTGAAAATAGAAGTAAGAAATACAAAGTGGAAAACTCAATTTGAAAAAGAAAATTTAAATTGATAATGAAAAGTAAAACATTAAAATTGTAGATTGTCAATTAAAAATTGAAATGTAAATTCAAAATAAAATTAGGAAATTAAAGTTTATAATGAAAAGTAAGGAACAGAATATTGAATAAAAATTGAGAAGCCCAAATATTTACTTCTCAATCAAGTTTAGAATTATAACTGTGCAAGCATAGTGTGTAAGCACTCCTATCGATGCTCGAACATAGATAAGAACACACACATTATGTATGTATGTATGTATGTATGTATGTATGTATGTATGTATGTATGTATGTATGTATGTATGTATGTATGTATGTATGTATGTATGTATGTATGTATGTATGTATGTATGTATGTATGTATGTATGTATGTATGTATGTATGTATGTATGTATGAATGAATATATGTATATAGGAATGTATGTATGTATGTTTGTATATATGTATGTATGTATGTATGTATGTATGTATGTATGTATGTATGTATGTATGTATGTATGTATGTATGTATGTATGTATGTATGTATGTATGTATGTATGTATGTATGTATGTATGTATGTATGTATGTATGTATGTATGTATGTTACTTCAATCACTATCTTTTACATCCTAGCCTCTTGAAAGACAGTATATTTGTGCATAATCCAGCCCATTTTGTTGGCTAATATACGCAGGGATTATGGACAGTAGATAACTGGTTGTTGGACCCTTTAAACTCGTTCTGGCTAGCGCGTTCAGGGTATCGATCTCTCCAGAAACGTGTTGATGACACAGTATGAATATTAAATAAATGTAACTTGATGCTTGATGGTAAATAACTGGGTGTTGGTCACTCCAAACGGCGAGTACATAATATAGTGTAAGGTTTGGATTGTATATAACTGTGTGAAGGATAGTAGACACCAGGGTGATGGCCACTCCAAATGGTGTTTGATAGTATAGTGTGGGTGCCTTGTTAAGTGTTATTTTATCATTTAAGATTTCTTTGTTTTTTGTTTAGATCCGCCATCTTTAACATATGGACATTTTTAATACTTATTAATGTTAAGCATATGGACAACTTTAACACTAAATTTCATGTTTGAGAGCAAAGAGTTCCATGACTTTAAACATATGGACATTTGTAAAATTACACTTCACGTTAGCTGTCATAGAGACTAAAAGATTAACATTGTATCCTTAATGTTAACATAAAGTAATTTAGAAACAACTAATTCAAAAAGATTATTGACTGGAATTTATATTTTGTTTTAAAATCAGTTTCTGTGGAATCGAATTACCGTATATGCACTAAGGTTTATAAGTTTTCTCGACCGACAACGCATCTAAGTTTTAACCACTAGCAGAGTTGCCAGTGTTTCATATTTATAACTTTGAATTAAAAGATTTTCACTAGCGATTACGCTTTTATTACAAGTGATCTTAAGTTGTGCAAATTACTTGCAAAATTTTAAAAACTGTTTGTTAGTATCACACACGTACACTAGAATTTGTTAACACCATGTTCTAATAGCAACCAAAATAATTTCACGATTTTGAGGTTTCAAAATTTAGTTTGCACAAAAGGAAAAAAATGCATTCTCTATATATGTTTTAACAAATGATATAAGAATGCTATAAAAAGATCAGTTACAAAATGTTCAAATGGTCAGTGGACGTTCTCTTAAATGTGCAGTTAAGAATTTACAAACTCAGCTGCAAAAACGCCTAGTTTACAACTATTTTGTACAGATTCAAGAGAACGCACAGAAAAACTGCATCTAAAATGGCATCGGCGTTGGATTCATTAACACTACTAAAAGACTAATTACTTTGAAAACTTTCAAATGGTTAAACATCGATCAGTTTGCGGAGACATTATACAACTTTCCCTTGGCAACTGTGCTATACCAAATACCAAGTAAACAACCAATGGCATTGCTCATGCTATACCAAATACCAAGTAAACAACCAATGGCATTGCTCATGCTATACCAAATACCAAGTAAACAACCAATGGCATTGCTCATGACCCAGTGAATTTCTGTTTTAAAGAACTGATTCTAAAAGACAAGATGAATTATTTGAATTTTGAATGCCACGCAGTGTGTGTGCTTTTGGTTTTGTGTACCAACAGGATCTTTGAGGTAAATTTATTTACGTGCAAAGACGTGACAAACATTGGAACTTCAACTGTTTCAATTTAATAGTGTAAGGGTAAGCCACAGCTCTAAACATAACTCAAGTAACATTTTGTTTCAGCTGAATATGAGTAGTTACTGAACGACTTTCTGTCTTGGCTGCTTTTGACTGTCTTCGTCCAGTGGAGGCACATGATATTGAATACGAATCAGTCATATTTTCGTAAGAACCACTAGGAGGAGTGTGTGCCGACAAGTCATGGAGTGTGATGGGTGACAAAGTCTTATCGTATATTGGCTTCTGATGTGGAAATATACGATAGTTTCACGACTGTAGAATATTCAAATGTAATTTGACTAAGTTACAAACTCATTCTTTATATACAGAGCAAACATCGACGTTCAAGAAAAACTTCGTTCATTTTCAATCTGTAAAAATAGAAGAGTCGTTTCGGATTACAATTCTCGTCAGAGATTTACAGAAAGTTATTCCAAAGTATATTTCCAAGAAGAGATAAAAGTCAAGACACCTGTGACGGTAAAAAGGAATTAGGTTCGAGAATGTCCACGACATTAAAGACAATGACCCTCTAAGAAAAGTGACACAAAGGTAAACATTTATTCCAATTTTAACTTTGCCTGGACATTTTTCAGTATTCGCTAAATGAGCATGATTTGGTTACTTTTATTTATTAAACATTGTAAACGTTTCAATTTTAACTTAAAATTAGTTTGTATAATGTATGAAATTTCTTTTTTTCTCTGAATTCGGTGTTAGTTTTGAAAATTTTGATCTTACATTTAGTCTCGATTACACTTTTTTTATTCTTTTTCCTGGACATTTTCACAGTCTCCGGTAAAGTAAGAATAAGTTTCGTAATCTGGTTGCTACTGTGAGTTAAAAACATTATAATTTAAAGCTCTTGTATTTTTCAGTTTCTGTCCGAGACGTTTACGTTAGTTAGTTCTAATTGTATTTAAGCCAAATTAATATAAAGTTACGCTATTTCCATAGTAATCGTTACATTCCTGGACAGTTTTCTATTTTTAGCATTGCATGTTGTCGCGTGCTTCCATTTTGGTGTAATTATGGTATGTTTTCCGTGATTAAATTTACTTATAAGAACAATATAAAAAATGCAAATTTACTAGCATCGCGAAGATAAGCTGAGGTACAAGTAATGCTTTATATATTAATCTCGGATAGTTGCGCCTGTTTGAGAAAGCTTGAAAATAGCTTCATTTGAGCTGGTGCTGTTTTATCCGGGATTTATCCGTGTTTCTCCTTCAACGTTTATACCGGCCGCCATATAGAACCTATATTTTTTGTCAAATGGCGTTAAACACAATAACAGCATGCATCTAGCCACTAACCAGCAGAAACTATTGCAACAGATGCCATGATGTGCCATGTCCAAATGTTTTGGGTAGCACGCGAAGGGCAGCCAAAAATACTGATGTTAAAAGTGTTTCTCACTTACTAGTGGCACGCGCTCGTTCATCTTGTAATTTATCCGGATAAAGTGGTACGCTAGGTAAAATATGTTGACGACCCCGTTTTAAACGTTTAAATATAAAAATGTTGAATGCTGCTTACTCAAGTTTATTTCTTGAGAGAGGCAAAACACTTTAATATTTCCTAATATGAATGATAAGAGAATTAACTTATACACAATACGTAAGATTTGGCCACAATAAACCCCAAAAGAACCCACATCCCCCACAAAAAGCAAACAAAACAAAATAAACATTCAAATAAATAAATAGCACGGAATGACATAAAAGGAAATGAGCTTTTATTTTTTTAGTGTGATATATACAAAAAGTGGTTAGTATGCAATTGATATTTTAATGGGGGTGGGGTTAAAATCTCAGAGTTCCATTTTTGTTTTCATTCTTTGAATACCTTGATTATAATTATATTTAAAGTGATCATGCTATGGATTCGTGCAGTTATCACTTGTGGAAATCTGGGAGCAAGCGAATATAAAAGACCAGAAGTGTACTCGAAGGTTTTGATTTTAGAAATGAAAATATGATTTTCGCATTACCATACCACATGTTTTAAAATCTGGCCACTCCTCATATTCACCAATACATCCTAATGACACTCACTAAAAACATTCATTAAATATTTCAAGTTTTAATTTAATTCCATTTCTGTATCAATAATTCGTTTATGACGCTTTGAGTACAGCAAGATTACAGTTGGTTGACATTCTGGTTTATTGCAATTCATTGGCTGTACTATCCATTATAGTGATAAAACACATCCTATAATAGTACTCAGCCTGACAGTTTTTGGAATTAAGTATAGCATATAAAAGGACTCAGCCTTGAAATTGGTAAACATAAAGTTGAGAATGCATGGATTTGTAAGACAATGATTGGTTGATAATGAAAAGGAAACGGGAAGAAACATTTTCCATTCAAAGCTTTGAGAAGCTTTTCAAAATTACCGTGGCATATATGGCTTTCTTAGTACATAGTCCTGCACATAGGATGGTTTTATGCTTGGTTTTATATATATATAAAACCATAGGATGGTTTTATATATATATATATATATATATATATATATATATATATATATATATATATATATATATATATATATATATATATATGTATGTTTGGTTTTAAGTATAAATAAACTGAAGATACTAAGTGTTTAATAATATTCTCTTTCTGAAGGTTTATTTTATGAATTGAATTGTATCATGCGCTAGAAAGCCACGTACATTTGGGAAGCCTCCGCCATGATGCTTTTTTGACATAGAAACCGATAATTCATCATGAGATGATAATCTTTATAAGTAAGTGGCGTAACAATGGATAATAAATAGCATTCAGTCTGCTCTATAATAAAGTTTTCAAACTGCCTAACAGTAATGTAGTTTAGCTAAACTGCCAGTTATGCTAATATTTTCTTGGTAAATCATAAAATATTAAACTCACAGACTTTCAGGGTATCTGGTAACAATCCTAAAGGAATAAATGTTTAGATCAGCAAAACTGTGTACTCCATTTGACAAGGTGATAATATTTATGCATCTGTCTGTGGAAGCAGTCTGCTTCGTTTGGGGCGATTGCACAATCTTTATAATAGAATTACATAGATGTTCTCTAAACAGTTCTTAATATTAAAGCGGTGCTCGATACCATATATTTAAACTTTACATCCGTGTGCAAATCTCCAAAAGGTATCAATATACCATTAAAAGCTCCATCAAAAGGCATTTCATTTATATAATGGAATAATCTAGCAATAATCAATTTTGTTTCATTATAAATTCCAGAAAACTCATTGGCTGCCATTTTGATTCTCTTAATAAGTATGACACTAGCGGCATTGTATTTTTTTTACAGATCTTTGTTACAGCATGATACATCCTCTTAAAGAATGCTCACTCAAGAATGTTGCCCAAACGTGCTCCTGAAAAATAAAATTCACGTAGGTAAAAGACTTCAGACTATTTCATACTACTACGTAGGCGATCTACAAGGACCACATAATATACGACAAGAACTTACAACCATAAGTATATAAATGATTTGCATCAATGCGCGCGTGGGTAATATCATTGGAGATGAGTAATGAAATAATCATATGCACCATCATAGAATATGATTGTAGCTTTAGTGCAGACCGATCAATACTTACGTACCGGCTATGTATTTCTCAGTAGAGATGGACTGTATTTAAATTTTGTTTTGCGCCTGATACATAATTGTAAAAGGAAAAAATATACCAACCCAAGAAATGTATTATTTTCACGCGCCAATTTCTCAAAGCGACATGATATTTCTCTTGTCTTCATACTAGAGCCAACCCCAAAAATGGGCACTCACCTGTTTGAAAGCTACTCAAACTATTTACTGGTGAAAGTGATGACAATTATTTGAGAGTTCATAAAAACTGTTATTCTAAGACTTTGCTTGCTAAGAAACGGGGTCGTGTGTTTATACATACATACATACATACATACATACATACATACATACATACATACATACATACATACATACATACATACATACATACATACATACATACATACATACATGGCATTTAAAGTGTTGGTATAAAGGAATTTGATATAACAATGTTATTGATATATCCAATTCTGATCAGCCCATGGCGCAATAACGCGCATGCATAAACATTCCAGCATCCGTCGGCAGTTGATTCTAGATCAATGATAAATTTCAACATACTAATTATTAGTGAGGTATGAAAATAACGATAAAAGTATTACTAATCCTCGTTTTCTAAATGAATTTAATACGGTACACATTTTCATCACAATCATTTCTGACTTATGTTTCCCCTCCTCTCTCATGCATAGGAAACAAACTATGCAGAAATGTGGAGTAAGAGAAAGAAGTAATTTAGGCTGGATTAAAATCTTGAAATAGTAATTACAACAAGTAATTTACATGAATATGTTTTATCGTAACGATACATGTGCACTTTTCTTGGGATTTATCTACAGTGTGTATCAATGATCCAAAGTTTCATGCTATGTCGACATTACACAGAAAATTCTTCAATTACGTGGTACACGTTCAGTGACGTATTTAATGTTTTACTGTTGTTTCTTGAGCATAGTATAATGTTCTAAACATCGATTATTATTATTAAATATGAAAATGTTTCAAGGCCTCTGTCTGTCTGTCTGTCTGTCTCTGGATCAGCGTAGGAAGATAAGGGCTAAAATCTATGAAATGACAAACGTAGACGATTTACGTTTATGTCATTCCACGGTATCTCTGGGCTTATGAATGATGGCAAAAGTTAAGTCAAACTGACCAAAGTAAAAGAGAGAGAGAGACGATTCGCATAAATGTTTTCGTCAGGCTATGAACTTCAGGTATGAGTTTTTTTTCCATTTGCTTGAGAGGCGGACGCGGTGTGACGGAATTAGATACATCGTTATACTACTTTTCAGGATATTGCTGATTCGAGATGCACTCATGAAAAATGTTATTTTTCTTAATAATTAATGGGACTTCGAAGCCTGATTTAGTTATATATGAAAAATGTATTTCAATCTGATGATGTAATATCGATGTACATTACACGTACAAAGTGCGGGGCACGCATAATTTTTCGAGGTCTACCTGGACTGAGCACCCTCTGGACCTCCTAGTATGTCGTTATTATACTAGGTGCTCATATTTAGCTGCATTCTAATATCGGTAATTGCTGTGGAATATACACAAGTGATTAATCGTAAAAATTTCACGTGTAACAGCTTTCAATCGGTATTGTATCTATAATCTCGATGATACTGTTCCACAAGGTAGATAGTTCCTTTAATATTTACTGCGGTATATTTAATTTGGAAAAGGTAACAGATTGATGCCTATAGTATTTTAAAAGAATTTATCAGCCTACCTAATGCAGGCATCATGCTATCAAACCATTGGAGTGTCTATACCGTTACAACAAAGATTAAATGACTATTTCGCCTAAATTCGTTAAAGATGATGTATGATTTTTCAAATAAGTATGCTGAATATGTTCATAAATTAATCAGCTTAGGAATTATTTTGGAAAATGGCGCAAAATATAAAAAGGCATAAAAATTCATCTGATAATGTGCAGGAAAACTAGAAACTTTTTAAGTCAGTGAGTGTACCTATTGACCAAGACAGTGAATACATCACCAGTGATAATAAATACAGTAATGATCATCACAATTAGAACGATATTTGCAGTATTAACACAATGGCATCCGATGAGCAAGATTTTAAGAACCTCTTCCCATGTCCAGAGAGATTAACACCATAGCTGAGATACACACATGATCACAAACGTTTAGTTTTATCGGATTTGACGCTGCTAACGGAATTATGGGGGTTTGTGCAGTACTGGGTGATGAATCTTTTTGAGCTGATTTTGGTCAATATAGACCTTAAGTACAATTTATATACGTTTATTTATTTAATCATTTATTACTGATGATACAGACAACAGACCTATCTGTTTATAACACCCTCGTAAAGTATTGCAGATATTATAAATTAGCAGTTGGTACTGTTAGATCAACTTTCGTGTTTATATCAATAGTTAAATGGCAATAGGAAGCAATCACAATAAAGTTGAAATCCTTGTAAAACGTAAAGTCTGCAGGAGAATATGCCTTTATGAATGCTATAAATCCAACGAGCAAGCTCTACATATAGATTTATGTGTTCGACCGTGTCTTAACTCTTGTATCGAAGTAAAGTTGTATAATCAGTTACTAGTTCGCTAATATTATCGTGCACACAGGCCAAGACTCACCTAGACCATCATTTGAAATATTCTTGACCGTTGAGGAAACATATAGACCAGTCAGTGAAATAATAGCTATTGCAGTTTCTTATTCTGATAAGTAAAACCAATACTATAAAAACGTATCAAAAATTTTCATCATGTACAGGCATGTCTATTTTGATCCACAGCTCAGTAAAGAGCGTGAGATATGAATATCAAGCCGTATGAGAAAATCTGAAATAGTTGTAATGTTGGGAAAATCTCCATACTCCATACTCCACGGTTAAATGCAAAGCAAACTTAGGGAATCCTCAGGGCAGTATGATGCCAAGAATTGTTGAAACGGTAAAGGTATTAGTGATTAAGAAGAATGTCTCCGCCTCATTGCATTTAGCATTGATATTGCGGTTCCCGCAAAACCATGATGAGTACAAATATCTTGTTGAGTTTCACAAACACTGTGATCCAGGTATCCAGACCATCCAGGAATCATGTCAACATTACAGAGCACAGGTAACTCAGCGGTTTTGATGGAACCTAGATCATGCCACTTAACGATACATCTAAATTCACAAAGCCATTCATTCACAGCGGTGATCGTGTAGTAAAGAAATTTAAATACGCCGAGATCCTTAATGATGAAATAGACAAAGAGTTTGCACTGATTCTTTAAATGTTGGATAAATTCTCCATTGAAGAATCAGGATGGACTTGAGACAGATATGCAAACGTTCAGTTGTATGTATGGTGGAATCAATGAAAAGCTGCAAAGAACTGTCATGCCAGAATTTGGTGCAAACAAAATTTATAACATTGCAACAGTCCTGGTTCCCCAACTTAAGGTTTTAATGTCATTCAGTCAAATACAACGTAAGTTACTGAACGAATCCAGTGTTACTTTTGTGACAGTGTAGTCAGATGCGGCATGGAAATCGGTGCGTGCAGAGAAGACCAAAATGATGACCAACAACACCAAGGGCATCAGCACTGACATCATTGCCCAAATTATGAAGCTAAAAACAGTCCACAGCTTCAACTATTTGAGGGCAAATGTAATAGATGAAGGATCAAAGGCTGCAGTATTCTCCAGGATTACGCATACAAAATCAACGCTGATAAAATTGAAACCCATCTGGGGCGACAACTACATCGCACTCTATTCAAAGGTCACACTGATACACTCACTGGTGACTTACCTATTTCTCTACGCCTGTGAATCACGGACCATAACAGCTGACTTAGAGAGAAGAATACAGGCAATATAGATAAGATGCTTCCGAAAAATCCTCGGCATCTCATTCAAAGAACATGTTATCAATGAAGAAATCCAGCAATGGATCAGAAAAGCCATTGGGGCTCACGATGACTTCCTGGCCACAGGGAATAAATGTAAACTGCAGTGGTATGGGCATGTCTCACGACAATCAGGACTTGTCAAGAAATCCTGCAAGGTGCTCTATAAGGAAGAAGAAAGAAGCAGACAGAGAAAGGGGTAGGAAGATAACATTTGGGAGTGGACAATCTTGACACTGGGCGACTCATTGAGAAAGACGGAAAATCGAGAGGAACGGAAGAAAATGATTGGTCTCATGCTATGCTTCAACTGTCAGACTACGAGACTGATAATGATGATGATGATGACGATGATGATGATGATGATGATGATGATGATGACGATGACGTCGACGACGATGATGATGATGATGACGACGATGAGTCACATGCTAAGGTAATATTGAGTCACTATAGTTGTATTGTGGCAATGGTTTTATAAGAAGGGTTTCTTATTATGGCGATATTATGGCTAAATGCATCAGATAATAATTTCTAAGTATAACATAAAACCTTTTGCATACTTACAACATTACCACAAAAAGTGAGAATGAGCCAAATCGGGATATAAACGGATTCTTTCTCTCCTTGTATACACTGTATATTACGACTTGATTTTGCAATCTGTCCAATGTTACATACTATACTAGACATATTGCGTTGAATTGATCTATTCATATGACCTAGGCTAACCTATGAAAGTTACAGAATTATTCTAGAAATGTCTAAACCTCATCATCCACTGAGAAAGTAAGCCATAAGTGCCATTTAATTCTTATTATTAAGACTAATATTAATATATGTCGACACATACGTAAAACTGTATTTTAGGTCCTATGCAATATTGTGAATTTAACAGATTCAAGTCACGCACAAAACAACGAAATAATGATCTTCTTTATCCATGACAGCCATGAATACAAATTATAAAATTGAGATAACATCATGTACCAGGAGTTACAAAAAACATAGGAGCAACCCGAGTGGTCGAGTGGTCTTAATCGCTCACCATTACAATCATATCCGTCTCACCTCTCTCTGTGTGGGTTCGAGTCTCGGGCTCGACCAATGTGGCTATGTGAGAAAGCTTGCCAGTAGCTTCTCGTGGGTAGGTTGTTCTTTCCCGGTTTTCCTGGGTTTTTCCTCCATCACTTACACTGGCTGCCATATATAGACTATCTTGTGCTGAAAATGGTTTTAAACCATACATCATCAACAACAACAACAACAAAAACATCAACATGGGTCAATAACTCCTGCGGGTACTGATGCCTGAATAACCTCTCGTGCAATTGATCAGTTACATCGTATAAGAGTTGCCTGGTCGCGATGTATGTTAGCATGTCCGACACGAATCAATACGTTATGTTTTGTTATTAATGGTGAAACGGCTCAGACAATCTTTACACGGATCCATTTGCATCAGCAGTGGTCATGCCAGCGGAGAATGTGTATAAGTGCCTTCAAACGCATCTGACACACTTGCTAAATCCTTAGAAGTCAACGGCTTTGCTTCTTTGTATTTGTTATTAGCAAAAAATATGATATGGTCATAAGGTTTCTTTATACACCGCCGTTTGTCAACTGTTTGTCGCACAACTATCTGCGGTAATTTTCGCATTACAGGAGACCAGCTCAAGTGTGCTTGTCCCAAATTTCTCTACTTTGGATTCATATCCTTAGCAAGAGTAGATATTTGTCTTTAGTAGGTCGATGACAAAATTAATCGACGATGAGACTGCTGAAAAATACCGGAAGTCATGAAAACGATAGAGCAGTTGTTAGCAACATGAAAGGGATATACCGACCAGCATGATATCGAAGTTGCCATAATTTTGGCATGATTGCAGATAGGTTATCGAGAATATAGACCATATATATTTCCCTGCAAAATATTAGAGAGAGGATTTTTCATACTTGTGAGAAAAATGAGGAAGAATAAAATAATTTCTTCTGGAAGAACAATATTTTGAATAGGAAATGGCGTCATGGTAATGGTCATTTTAGGTGGAGCATATTTCCATACCAGCAGGACCACAAAATATAGTAATTGAACAGTAATGATGATGATCTCTTACAGGTCACTAGCGTTCTTAAACGAGGATTTCCCAATACATAAAATGGCTAACTATATTTTCGGATGTAAAAGTCTATTGTGCAACATGCCACGTTGTCAGGTGAAAGCAAAACGGTCTCCAGACGAGAGTGGAATAATGTTTTGCACATTAGTGATAATATAAACTTTATAAAAGTATTTATATTGATAGTAGTGGGCCATTTTAGGGCAGAATACGGAAACATGTTTAGTGTTATCTGGAGGCTTTTCCTTTGAATGATGGTGAGGTGATATATGTCACTAAACCACAAATGGAGATGTTCAGTCATGGTGGTCTTCCAAAAAGGTCATTTAAACCACCAATGAAATTGTTCAGTTAAGTTGGTCTTCCAAAGGTTATTTAAACCACCAATGAAATTGTTCAGCTAAGTTGGTATTCCAAAGGTCATTTAAACCACCAATGAAATTGTTCAGTTAAGTTGGTCTTCCAAAGATCATTTAAACCATCAATAAAATTGTTCAGCTAAGTTGGTCTTCCAAAGCTCATTTAAACCATTAATGGAACTCTTTAGCCACGTTGGTCTTCCAAAGGTCATTTTAAGCCACTAATGGAGTCGTTTAGCCAAGCTATCTAACTTCGGGACTTGTCAAAGAAAATGATTATTAGTAAGCAAAGGAAATCAAGGTTTTGTATGATCCTCACACGGCGAAATGGGAATTTATTCCGAAAATGAAGTCATGTAATGTATATTTAATTTAATAGTTTAGCAGTTTTTAAAAATTATTTAAAAAAAAAATTCATTACATGCTATTATAATGAAACATTGCATATTGACCTTGTTTGAAACTGAATTAATTTCTTCTTGACTAAAATTGAGAATTTTATTTTATTCGGTGTAAATAACTAGTACAAAGCTAAATTATGCTCTAAACGTATGGGTGTAAAACCAGAGTCATTATTAACAGAAGTAAATATGTTTGTTTGGTTTGGGTCCAAGTCCATGTCTTGGAATTTCCGTAGTGTATTTGACTATTTTGTAAACATCAGGATCATTCTACAAGGTTATTTACAATTAGGTAATAGTTTGTTTCAGAAGATTTATCAGTCGCGCTTTAAGATCTAGCACTTTAAAGTTGTATTATTTTGTGTCCAGTTGGGCTGAAGT
This sequence comes from Potamilus streckersoni, assembly GCA_016746295.1. Classification (NCBI taxonomy): domain Eukaryota; kingdom Metazoa; phylum Mollusca; class Bivalvia; order Unionida; family Unionidae; genus Potamilus; species Potamilus streckersoni. Next base: position 870,714 of record JAEAOA010001492.1, on the reverse strand, counting down.
TTATTTCTTCAAATTATTGAACTCAAATGGTGATTCTCTGTGAAAATAAAAAGTACTTTTATAAAATTCTTGGATAGAGACATGAACTGGAATTTATTGTGAATGCAAAACCGTAATTATATTACTGTTGTTCAACAAAAGACTCTTGACACATCAACACTCTAAGCTACAACAGACACATTATCGTCTTCAGGTTTTGATTTATTCTAAACTTCTGGATTTTATTCAGAACTTTAAATAACTAAGATTTATGTCTGTAATTCTTGGATTATTTTGGAATTTAATTCGTAATAACGTAAGTTCTTTTTTTATTTTCACTTTATAATATAGGGAATTAAAATATTTGTTGACTTTTATAAAGCTTGTTGCCTTTCACTCTTTTATGTTGTTTTTTTTAAGAGCATATGATCGTAACAGTTATTTTCTTGTTGCATTTAATTTCATCAAAAATGAAGGCACACTGACCCTTTTGTGGTTAGAAATAAAAGCAATGGTAACTACTGGTTATGTGTGCCAGGTAGACGTAGTACTTATGATATAAGCTTTAGAAGTGTGTCGGTAGATAAGAGACATAGCCTGATATTAATTTTCTAGTAATTTAGACGTTTGAAGGGATTCTTGGATGTCTTGAACAGTTATTGATATGAACATAAGGAGTAATTCATTCGAGGGACGGCTACTATTCTGCACGATCAAAGACAAAATTTGGATTAATTTACTGCGTTTTAATTTATTGAGTTTAAATTAGAGATTCTTACATTTCTGCACTGATGTAGCAGCAGCATGCTACGCAAGTATCAAATTATTCTTGATGAACAATGCCAGGTCGATATTTTCGAAATTGTATCGAAACAGAAAAGTGGATAGGCGGGTGGTGGGTGTAATCAGCATAACTGTACTCTTGGCACATATCAGGTTCTGTCTGTTTGCAGTGACAGTTACCAGCATCCAAGACATCAGATTCGAGAGAATTCTGTTTAACCCAGTACCAGTTCTACTTCGTTGGACAATGCACCTATGATAGATTAATTACAAATTCAATATCTGTAACATTTTCTAAAACGATGAGTCGAAAAGAAGTCAGTTTGGTTATTACTGGTAATCCTCTTTGGTGCCACATGGCACATTACTTCGGGTGTAATACATAATGGTTTAACACTTCTTGGCCCAGTGTTTTAGGTTTTTCATACCTAATTTTTGGAAAGTTCTAATGTACACAGTTTGTGAAGATACTTGCGGTTTTATTAAAGCTGTTACAGTTTAAGAAAGAGACCTCTTTAACAAAAGTGTTGAAAATCCATTAAATATCAAAATAAGTGCAAAGCATATTTGGAGAGCCATTAGTAATGAAACTGAGTGCAAAGCATACTTCTGGATCCATTAATCATGATATTCTTTGCAAAGCATACTTCTGGATCCATTAATCATGATATTCTTTGCAAAGCATACTTCTGGATCCATTAATCATGATATTCTTTGCAAAGCATTCTTCTGGATCCATTAATCATGAAACTCAATAAAATAAAACATATTTAAAGATCTATTAATCACAAATCTAATTGTAAAGCATGCTTAACGAGCCATTAATCAATTAATTCTTTGTAGAACATACTTGAAGATCAGTTAATAATGAAATGCATTGTAATACACACTTGAAGATCCATTAATGATTCAATTCTTTGCAACACACACTTGAAGATCCATTAATGATTCAATTCTTTGCAACACACACTTGAAGATCCATTAATGATTCAATTCTTTGCTACACACTCTTGAAGATCCATTATTGATTCAATTCTTTGCAACACATACTGGAAGATCCATTAATGATTCAATTCTTTGCAACACACACTTGAAGACCCATTAATGATTCAATGCTTTGCAACACACACTTGAAGACCCATTAATGATTCAATGCTTTGCAACACACACTTGAAGATCCATTAATGATTCAATTCTTTGCAACACATACTGGAAGATCCATTAATGATTCAATTCTTTGCAACACACACTTGAAGATCCATTGATCATGAAATCCTTTGCAACACACACTTGAAGATCCATTGATCATGAAATCCTTTGCAACACACACTTGAAGATCCATTGATCATGAAATCCTTTGCAACACACACTTGAAGATCCATTAATGATTCAATGCTTTGCAACACACACTTGAAGACCCATTAATGATTCAATGCTTTGCAACACACACTTGAAGACCCATTAATGATTCAATGCTTTGCAACACACACTTGAAGACCCATTAATGATTCAATGCTTTGCAACACACACTTGAAGATCCATTGATCATGAAATTCTTTGTACAGCAGACTTAAAGGTAGATCCATTATTCATTAAAGTCTTTATAAATCATGCTTGAAGATCCATTAATCATTAATTCTTTGTACACACTTGAACATGTATTAATGATGAAATTCTTTGTAATGTACGATTAAAGATAAATTAATCACGAAATTGTTTGCAAACATATCTAAAGATCGATTAATCATGAAATCCTTTGCATAGCTCACTTGAACAATACAAATCATGACTGTTTAATTTCCACTTTGATCATTATTTCTATGTCTGTATTTTCTTGCAATTTGAACAACTTCTTTTAATCCACTTCAGGGAGACTAGTAATCCTGAAAAGATTTTCAAAATAGGATAAATATCAGTTCCGATTAAAGAAAATTGAATAATACCCCACTCAACTGAAATCGTCTCGAACTTTATGATCCGATGTCGCAGTCGCATTTACAATTTTGCATTAAAAGACGGTGTCATCAATTAGAATAATATGCTCCGACAAGATATCAATTTTCCGTTTGAAGTAGTAAAACACTGTAGAGAGTGATTTATTACTTCGCGTTAAACTCTCAATTAGAATTGACAATGCAATCAATATTTTCATTGCAAGTATAAATGTTTCTTTCTAAGTAATGTCTACAATATTCTGATCACGTTATGAACTAGGCAATTATAGCCTAAGAGACGATTTATAACTCTTTATATTGTGTATGTTACATAATGTCTTATTACACACAATTCACAGAACGATGCATCGTGTTACTTATTTAATATTGAATATGGAAGATAAAACTGATATCCTTGTTTTACAGTTACACGTGCAATAGTTGTCAACGACTGTTTCTTAATGTTAAGATTTACACGCCTCGTCAACTTTACAACTTTATATATATATATATATATATATATATATATATATATATATATATATATATATATATATATATATATATATATATATATGTGTGTGTGTGTGTGTGTATAGTTTAATATTTTTGTTATGACTACATGTTAACATATCACTTTATGTTATTCTGATTGGTCCAAATAACCATAAAATTATGTTGCAGTATTCTCTGAAATGATTGGCTGAGATCGTATGAAAACTTTATTTTTAACTCTGGAAACTTGTTTTCATTGAACAGTTTTGTCCGCCATTTTTCGATTCGACTCGCGAAAGGGAATTCGAGAAAATTGGTTTCTTCTGTTTCAATATGGCCAATTTACTCCCACTTCCATATAATGTATCAAGGTTGGCCTTGATATCAGTCGAAGACTGCTCTAAGGGCTCCCAGATTTTACTGAATACCCTTTGCTTTGTTGCACAATCGCTTCCTTTCCTCCGTTCTTCCGTCAGTGTCGTTTACTTGTCCTACGTTACATGGATATTTCCGTAGGTGTCCGGATTTCTGTACGTGCAGCTGCATGTCATTTCATAGAATGTTAATGTATCTATCGATCAGTGTTAAATTTGTCGATAGCTTCAAAATAAGAAAAAAAAAATCATTTGTTGCCAATATTGACCACTACCCATTTTGGCCACTGTACACACCTGTTCAGTAACTAAAGAATGCAACCTTTATTGAAGCTACAAATGCACGTGCAGATTAGTTGCCTCAGTCGAGGGCATAACTGATGTCCAAACATTTATAAAATGATTAAATGTCCAAAGAAAATGATCACTTTCATTTTAAAACTAATAACAGAAGGCATATGTCCCTAATGCAAAGCTGAGAAATCTTTTCAGAAAAATGTCAAAAAGCCTACGGAATGCATGTAATAAATGCAAAAAGCCTACATAATGTATGTAACTACACGAAAATTTTGAATACAATTAAATCTCATTTTTCAGCTAAGTAACGACGACAGAGAAGCAATTAATTTATTCGTTTCAATTAAAATTTAATAGAGCAATGTTATATACTCATATCACCAGTCTTTCAAATGTACTGTGGCAACCTGTTTTGAGTATAATAAAGAAACTCAAGGAGAATGTAAGGCATGGCTACAGGTCAATAAGCTCTGACATAATAGTACTGACATAATAGTAATAGACATAATAGTAATAGTACCGATTGATGATTCAGAAGATATGTATCTAAAGTAAAGTTATGATTCACACTGCAAGGTTTCACATCTGATTATAGTGTCAAAAATAAGTATTAAACGTTGCAGAAGTCCGTTCATATCCATTCATGTCTATTCATGTCCATTCATGTATTTTCATGTTCATTCATGTCCATTCATGTCCATTCATGTATTTTCATGTTCATTCATGTCCATTCATGTCCATTCATGTATTTTCATGTCCATTCATGTCTATTCATGTATTTTCATGTCCATTCATGTCTTTTCATGTTCATTCATGTCTTTGCATGTCCATTCATATCCATTCATGTATTTTCATGTCCATTCATGTCCTGTCATGTCCATTCATGTCCATTCATAAATATTATGCTGATAGTGGAACTGAATCGTGCAATTATGAAGATATGGTTTAAAGGGTGAGAACTACCTTATAATTGTTATCCTGCGAGTGCGAAACTACGTTTTTTAAAAGGCTCATTTGACATCAAGACTAAAGTTACCGTTGTTTGTTTACATTAATTTTCCAAGTATTTAATTTATCTCCAAAATGTTACTTCTGTCTGTCTGACACTATGCTATAGACATATCGCTATGGAGTATTGTAGTTTTTATCAATCAATATATTTATCTATTTACCTATCTATTGACGTACCTACTTACCTACCGATCTACCAATCCATCCATCCATCCATCCGTCTATCCATCCATCAATCCATCCATCCATCCATCCATCCATCCATCCATCCATCCATCCATCCATCCATCCATCCATCCATTAGTCCTTCAATCGATCCATCCGTCTATCTATCTATCTATCTATCTATCTATCTATCTATCTATCTATCTATCTATCTATCTATCTATCTATCTATCTATCTATCTATCTATCACTAAAAGCTTGAAAGATTTCAACAGATGCACGCTCACATGCAAACAATCTTCAGCAATATGGAAAAGCATTCCTACGAATAATCCAGAAGTTGACCTTCTTTGACGGATGTTGTTTTCCTATGTCATCTTTATGTCATCGATGAGAATTTTAAGTCTTTCAATTCACATTATACTTCTTTTCAACTTGTACAGACTGTTGCAGTTTATTCTAATCTTTCGAAAGCAGAATATGTTATATTGCTCTATTACTTTATCTAATCCACCTAAACATGCAATTTTATAATGCTTTACTATTTTATCTAATCTTCCCTAAACAGATGATTTTATAATGCTTTATAACTTTATCTAATATAACCAATAGCTGATCAATAAGAAACGCCAGTCATATAAGACCGTCTCCGATTGGTAGATATTATATCTTGCGCGCATTTGTTCTCACTCGCTTTGCTTATCAGCTTTTGTGAAAGTTCTATTACTGAGGTTATATGGATGTATTCTCATTATGTTATCAGAGTTTCGGGCTGTCTACTGCCAGCTTGTGCAGTCACACTGGTTTGGATGACGGATCACAAAACAGTCATTTTCATCTGATATAGATTTCTCTTGCTCACTTGACTGAAATAATATGTCAACTATAGTCATTTACTAATGTGCATTAGCAAATCGTGGATCATACGTAGTGTTTTTACGAAGTAAAGTAGACAGATTTCGTTCTTCTTTTCATGCGAGATATTAGTGGCATGAAAAAAGTTTGTCAAAATAAGGAACAAACGCTAAAGCTAATGTGAGCAACAATTAAACTTAATAAGAACAAAAGTAAAAAGAATTCAGTGACGTGAAAGGAATGTTCATGCCATTATTTTAAACAACAACATGGGAAGTTATTAGTAATTTTCACGGTCAATAAATCAAAAGGAAATGTGGGAACTGGCTATGTTTATGATTCTTGGAATGAAAGGTAAGTTGAATCCATAAACTCCATGGTGATTTATGAAGGATTATTTGCTTTATTTATAATGGGTACCTTTGAATGTTGACATTATTCGCATTGTTTGAGCATCAGCTTCAACCTCATAGCAAATGTCACAAGTAAATCTTTTTCCGGAATGCCAACATGTTGGGAAATTTGTTAGGGAGCAATTTTTCGCTACACATGGTCCTGTACAATATTAGTGACATATGCAATTGTTTGCATTGCACTTGATTCTTTTTGACACTTCTATATCTCCTTATGTGATCACAGATCGCATAGCTTTACTAAATTCATTTGTTTTGTAATAGACCTTCATTGTGCAACGAAAATGATTCCCTTTCCTTCAAAATCAATCTAGATGATATATACTGTTATATGAAAAGGAGCCATGTTGACTTGTACTGTTACATAATCTTAATCGGAAAAAGGGTCACGCAGACTGGCACTGATACATAATGTTACTAGAAAATGAGTCACGTAGACTATAACTGATGCATACTGTTGGTTGAAAAGGAGTCACGTAGACTGGCACTATTAACATACCCTCAGTCGAAAAGGGGTCACGTAGACTGGCGCTGATACATTATCTCAGTCTAAAAGGAGATTATGGAAAACAGTTCCTTTATTTTGTGTTAATTAAATCCTTTGAACCACACTTTAATTTTGCGGTATATATATATATATATATATATATATATATATATATATATATATATATATATCCTTAAACTAGTTCTCACGGGCTAACAATTATTATTACTATAGTTGTTCATAATTGCGAAGTTCTGAGGTTTCCTTATGAAATTGTATCCAAATAGGCATCATCTGGTTTCATATTTTTTTAATTTTATCTTTGAAGTAGACATACAGTTCAATAGCTAAAAGAGCGATTATTTAAATGATGCCAACTTGCTTTATACGTGGCATGTGGCTGTTTTATAAGCAGGGCATTATTTCATCAGATTAGTCCCCAACGGAATTCTGGGGTTGATAAAGACAATATGTTGACATTATTCTCTTGGTCTCCCTCATAAGTGCTGTTTTTGTTTTGAGCGATCAAATTTGTAGGTATTCACTAAGGCAATGTTAATCCGAATTTAATCCAAAGAAAGGCACTATTTAGCCGCAGGGAGATATTTGTATCTGAATAATTTGCAGTAATTGTTCGCCTAAGTGACAACACAAACAACATCCACTTGTTCTAAAAATGGGCCATTTGAGTAATTTACCATGATTGCTTGCAGACTTTTAATAACCTGTTTTGATTTCGAAATCAATAATTATCGGCTCACTTTGTAAATAATATATTTCAATAAAGAAAATCATATGGTACAACTGAATTTCGACATAATGTCAAGCATATCACTCTTACAAAATGAAGCATTAGACTTCATTTCATAGGGAAGTTTGTCGTTCTGTTTCGCAGTATGAAAATAACAATACAGACTGGCTCCATTGTAAACAACATTATAATCTACTGTTAAAATCATCTAGTTTCAGAACGACTTTTCAAGGATTTGTTGTTAGCAAAATATAAAATCAATGAACAATAAACATTTTGAATAGACGTTGTGAATTATGAGTATGGCAACGAAATAATACTGTCACTCTTTCTCGTATATATATATATATATATATATATATATATATATATATATATATATATATATATATATATATATATATATATAGGAAAGAAGTCATTTTACCTGTAAGAATGGACACCGTAACTATCCATTGTCTCTGGAATTTGTACCAATTTAATATCTCATTATCTCCACTATATCTACCACATAAATGCTTATAATGAAATATCAAGTGTCATTTAGTGTCCGTGATGAGATAAAATATAATCTGTGAAATGACTCTAAATTACTACAGCATATTTTGTGTTGAGTGAATTTAGAACTATAACAGTGTAGTAATAAGGACCTCAAATACTGTGGCATCATAATTATATAAGTGTCTAATGTACGAATTGTTGCCCGGAATAATAAGCAGAAACATTTAACGTTTCAAACTAGGGCATCAATATACACATAGACCAAAGACTTGCTATTTCACGCACTCAATATGTTCCTACTTACAAGATAGAAATAAAAAAGGAACGTTGCGTTAGTGTGTAACGGATTTAAATATTTTTATTTCGAATTTCGAATGAGTTAGGAATTTACATTGTTTAAACTAAATCTGAATAATCATTCGCAATAAAAAGATATTAAATATGTCCTTGAAAAACTGTGTATATTGATGAAAAAACTCTTCCTTAAAGAGAAATATCTCTTGTTCTCGCTTTAAGTTAATTTAGCAACTGTGTTTCAGAAACATGACTGAAGGGTTGACTCATGAAAGTGAATGTCAAGCTAATGTTATTTTCAGGTCTGTAATTTGGGGTCTGTATTCGGAGGTTTGTAGGTTGATTTCTGTATTTTGTCGTCTGTGGTTTTCATTGATGTCTGTATTTTGAGGTCTGCTTTTGATGTCTGTGGTTTAAAGCCCGTATGTTGAAGTCTGTAGCTTGATGTCTGTAGTCTTGATGTTTGTATATTGAGGTTTGTAGTTTGCGGTATGTATTTTGAAGTCTGTATTTTGAGGTTTGTATTTTGCGGTCTGAAGTTTGAGATCTGCATTTTTAGGTTTGTATTCTGAAGTCTGTAGTTTGATGTCGATACTTTGAGGTCTGTAATCCATCCACGGGACACGCTAGCAGACAACGATTTGTCAAACATAAGTAATGGATGAAATGGATGCATTCATGGTTTGATTAACTGTTCAAGTCAATTACCGGTAAATTACCACAACATATATTAAACATAAGAAGGATATGCAAGTACAGACTATATAAACACATGTAATGCATCCGTAATAATGCTACTAATACATCCGTAATAATGCTAATAATGCATCCGTAATAATGCTACTAATACATCCGTTATACTACTACTAAAACATCCGTAATATTAATACTAATATATCAGCAATAATACTACTAATACATCCGTAATAATACTACTAATACATCCGTAATAACACTATTAATACATCCGTAATACTATTATTACTAATGCTAACACCTCTTTAATAATACTGTTAATACATCCGTTATAATACTACTAACACATCCGTGACAATACTACTAATACATCCGTAATACTACTCCTAATATATCCGTAATAATGCTACTAATACACCCGTTATAATACTACTAATACATCTGTAATAATGCTACTAATACATCCGTTAAAATACTACTAATACATCCATAATAATGAAAATATACATCCGTTATAATACTACTAATACATCCGTAATAATGCTACTAATACATCCGTAATAATGCTACTAATACACCCGTTATAATACTACAAATACATCCATAATAATGATACTAATACATCCGAAATAATACTACTAAAACATCTGTGTTATTAATACTAATACTTCCGAAATAGTATTACTAATGCTGATACCTCTTTAATACTACTACTAATCCATCCGTTACTAATACATCCAAAATATTGCTACTAATACATCCGTAATAATACTACTAATACATCCGTAATAATGCTACTAATACATTCATAATAATGCTACTAATACATTCATAATAATACTACTAATACATTCGTAATAATGCTACTAATACATCCATAATAATGCTACTAATACATCCATAATACTACTCCTAATACATCTGTAATAATGCTACTAATACATACGTTATAATACTACTAATACATCTGTAATAATGCTACTAATACATCCGTTATAATACTACCAACACATCTGTAATAATGCTACTAATACATCCGTTATAATACTACTAATACATCCGTAATAATACTACTAATACATCCGAAATAATACTACTAAAACATCTGTGTTATTAATACTAATACTTCCGAAATAGTATTACTAATGCTGATACCTCTTTAATACTACTACTACTAATCCATCCGTTACTAATACATCCATAATAATGCTACTAATACATCCGTAATAATGCTATTATACATCCGTAATAATGCTACTAATACGTCCATAATAATGCTACTAATACATCCATAATAATGCTACTAATACATTCGTAACAATGCTACTAATACATCCATAATAATACTACTAATACATCCATAATAATGCTACTAATACATCCATATTAATGCTACTAATACATCCATAATAATGCTACTAATACATCCGTAACAATGCTACTAATACATCCATATTAATGCTACTAATACATCCATAATAATGCTACCAATACATCCATAATAATGCTACTAATACATCTATAATAATGCTACTAATACATTCGTAATAATGCTACTAATACATCCATAATAATACTCCTAATACATCCATAATAATGCTACTAATACATCCATAATAATGCTACTAATACATCCATAATAATGCTACTAATACATCCATAATAATGCTACTAATACATCCATAATAATGCTACTAATACATCCGTATTAATGCTACTAATGCATCCACAATAATGCTACTAATACATCCGTAATAATGCTACTAATACATCAGTAATAATGTTACTAATACATCCATAATAATGCTACTAATACATCCATAATAATGCTACTAATACATCCATAATAATGCTACTAATACATCCGTAATAATGCTACTAATAGATTCATAATAATGCTACTAATACATCCATAATAATGCTACTAATACAGCCATAATAATGCTACTAATATATCCATAATAATGCTACTAATACGTCCATAATAATGCTACTAATACATCCATAATAATGCTACTAATACATCGATATTAATGATGCTACTAATACATTCGTAATACTACTACCTATGCATCCGTAAAAATACTATTAATACAATTCTAATGGTACTACTAATACTCGTGCAAATAAAAGTTGTCAAAAAATTGGCAACAGCTACTTTAAATGAGTGAAAACTTTTTGTAATTATTATTTTCAACCAACGAAAAATAATATGGCAAAATTATATTTAAAACGCGCTTGGTTTTATGTCTCTTGTAATATGAGATTCTGCCTTTCAATGCAAACCAATCTTGTTTTTAACCTCATAGTCCTCCCACAGAACTAAAATTCCTAACTCTTTTTCATGTGTCCTTCGATATTCAACAATTTGATTACACAGACTTTACGGCATCTTGGAAACGGTTCTTTTCCATTTGATTAAGTCTATAAAAAGATAACAAGTTAAATAAAATTAATTAACCCCTGTGCAAATAATAACATTAGTCTACATGCATACTGGTTTCGAAAACATCGAGTTCGTCAGGATAAATTCAAGAAAGACCCTGACCATTATGATATTAATACTCTTGGGGATGCGATTATAAGGATATGTTTCAATATAATCGTTCATAAGCCACATGCCAAATGGACAGACAATATGCATTTATCATGCATTGGAACGGTTGTGGGATCAATTGACAAGAACATGTATCATGGTGCGATCAATTAAAAAATCTACGTATAAAGTTGCAATCAATTGACAAGTTGATTCATCCTGGAGCGATCAATTGACAAGACATTGTATCGTGATGCGATCATTTGACAAGACAGATTATCGTCGATGAATACTGTGCTCATAACATTCGATATTGTTACAAGAGATCGGCCATATGATGAGATCTGTAAACTACCAATATTTTGTCCGACATAGGACGATACTTTTACCATACGACAAGCTCATCATCCGACCAATATTCGTTAAACAATTTTGCAGGACTTTCACTAAATGATGCGCTCACCATAGGACCAATATTCTACTCTTGGACAGAATTCTACCTCTCTGACAAGAAGTCAACCAGATGGCAAGTTTTGATGTTCCTTATTTTGAGAATGATTTTCCTTATTAGGAGAATGACGTTCCTTATTAGGAGAAACATATGAATTGTTTTGAGCTTTATTCAGATGTTTATTTGTCACAGATAATTTGCTAATATTGTAACCGGTCAGCAACTTGTTCTATAACTTTCAAAGTCATTTAATGGGTAGATGTGAGTGGTTTGTATTATTTTCTCTTTCGCATTATTCCAGTGAAAACATTATCCAAAAATGTATGGAGTGAACAACCTCTCTTACAAAGAGAATGTCGATAAATATCTGTCTTACAATTGAGAACAATAATTATATGACCACTGCATTTTTTCCAAGTCGACTAAAATGCAAATATCCGATCACAAAGCGTTGAATCTACAGAATCACTAAAAAGGCGTACAAATGCAAGCCGGAAGCAGAACAATACATTCGGAGTTAGCAGTTTTTTGTGTTGAGTAATAGTCCCTTCAGTCTAATATCGAACAAAAGTGAAATATTCTCATCTACCATATCCAATATTGCATCTGTTGTGAATGCCCATGGTGCAATGGACGCTCTTTACAATGGACACGTAGTGAACAGCTGTATCATAATTTACGTATAGGAGTATTCAACAACTTAAGATGACCTGCCCAAGTTTACTTGACAAAAGAAGACGCATGCATTTCCACTGCTGATCTATTTCCTGACAAAATGTGTTGCCCATATGAAATATTCTATAGACTGAACTTAAAATTCCTTTTTAGTTTTAATGCGCCAAATAAATATCCATTTCTATGTGTAATTGTCATGGAATTGTACAACATTGCTTTAACTCGCGCCTGACACTCCTTTTTTACGGCTAACAATGTAAACGTGCAGTATCTGTGCCAGTGTTAAATAAAATCACTAACGTATTTTGTCTTCCAATTTGGATTCTTTCCACTCAAAAGAAAAAGCATAATCTCAAATGGGGAAATTGTTTTACATTGAATTGGTGAAAGTTGTCCCATTTATCCGCTAAGGGTGGCAAGAGATGGAAATTATTAATTTAATCTCTCTTCCTATCTATCTATCTATCTATCTATCTATCTATCTATCTATCTATCTATCTATCTATCTATCTATCTATCTATCTATCTATCTATCTATCTATCTATCTATCTATCTATCTATCCATCCATCCATCCATCCATCCATCCATCCATCCATCCATCCATCCATCCATCCATCCATCTCTCTCTCTCTCTCTCTCTCTCTCTCTCTCTCTCTCTCTCTCTCTCTCTCTCTCTATATATATATATATATATATATATATATATATATATATATATATATATATATATATATATCGTTTATTGTTGTTAACTGTCATTGAACAAAAAGATGACCGTCAACTATATCTCTTGATGTATATGTAGGGGCGACGGAGGGGGACGCAAACGGTGTCTGTAAGGAGGCGCGAGCCGAACAACACTTCCTAATTTTATTAAAGAAATTTTTTATTGATTGAAACTCGGAGAGGACTGTGTGTTTCTTGCCCCCATAGGTCATGATCGCTCTCTTCGGCTCTGTGTACGTGCAACCATTTAAGGATGAATACAAAAATGATGCTAGTAAACATAAGCAGAGCTAGGTGATATTATAATATAAAGTAGTTTCGTACTGCAGGCGTGGAAACTTAAAACGCTGCAGTTTTGATACGACATTTTGTTCTTGAAAATTCGGTGGGGAAACAAATTCGTTATGTGTAAATATGTTTTGTAATTGCTTGCAAGCCGAGAAGGTGACACCAAGGGAATGAATCAGTTTCTCACGACCTTCACTGGCGGATTAATTAAAAATATTTTCATACTGACCGAATTCAAAATCAAGCATATATAATAAAATAACTTTCTTTTGGAATGTCATTTAGTACAAATCGGTAATGATGCCTTATTTACAAATAAAATTTCACATGCAAATAAAGTATCAAGCACAACCGTTTGGCAAGTACATCTTCCAATACCTTCCTCACGTACATTTACTGATATGTCATCTATTACATGCTAGAACCAGTTTTCATAATGATGATTTGTAAAAAAAACCCACAAAACAAACTATACCTATGTATATGTGTCTGCTATGTATTTTCCCATCCTTTACCAAACACTAGTTTTTAATAATAAGTTTTATTATAGATTTGCAGAAACGGTTTTCCTTATTGTGACAGTTATAGTTTTTGAATTCGATGTACTTTATTGGAACTTTAGTTCAAAGGAATCTGGAGCTATATTCTCTGCCTCTCTGTCTAGGTCTCTGTCTGTCTGTCTCTTACACACACACACACACACACACACACACACACACACACACATATATATATATATATATATATATATATATATATATATATATATATATATATATATATATATATAGATGTATACACACACACGCACGCACTAAAAAAGGACTATCAATAACTAAGGTAAGGAGAGCTTTGTGATAACTAGTCCGGATGAATTTACCGAGGACAACCAAGACGTACAATGACATCGACGAGATGTCAAAATTTAAAGAATAGGCGGAAATAAGGAAAGAAAATAGAACAAAATTGAACAACGTCAATGAAACCAATCAATACATACTTAATTTCCGTCTCGTCCCTAGGTTGTGCGTTGCCCAAGACAGCATGCGGGAACCAAGGCAGCAAGCGATGAGCATTGAGCCCCAAGGAAAAAAAATCCATTGCGGAGAATCGATAGGCCCTAGGCGGTTGCCTCGTTCGACTTGCCCTAGGGCCGGGGCTGCTTAATTTTCTGCACTTTGGCATTCTGTGGCCTTTTTACGTATTGACGCTTACGGGCTTCTTATCATTAGTGTAAAGCTAATTATTATTTCAGTCAAAAATATTTACTATTTTTGCTTTGGTTACTTGTTAATAGTGACCACGAAGCCATTAATCCACTTGCCTGTGGTTTTCTGGAGCGTACGTGTAACTATAAATAGCAACTCTTTTCCCCAGTACACCACAACCTAGATAGAAATAATTTCAATATATGTTGTTTGTTTTCTTTTGAAACCATGAAGCGACTATTTTAAAGAGATGATCTGTTTCGTCTCCACATTAATAATTTATCCCATGAAAAACTGTTTAATTTGACTCGTCATTTAAATTCAAATTTGCAAGTAAGGGCACATCGACACAAGACTGGCTATATATATGTCAAAAATAACGAATCACAGGACACGAAGCAGCTTTTAATAGACACTTAACTGTAAAATTACCAAAATGTAGACTTTGTGGAAAATGCGTAAAGTAAAGAAAACCCCACTTAAAATTAGAATGTCCAAAGAAAAAACGCATTAGAAAGATCAAGTAATAAAATAAAATTCATACAAAATAGGAGAATAATGAAACTTCACGTTTTTTATATGAATGGTATAAAGTACAGCAAAATATATAACAAACTAATATGTTTCATTAATAAAATGATGAAAACACTCCGAGAATACAAATATATATTTTATGATATTTACAGTAAAGACGAATTTCATTATGCTATATGTTCATAGATACATTATGCCTATGGGATCAGTTTTTTTATAATGTATAGTTAACAACTGTATATAAAATGTATTAGAATATACAATGGGGCCCGGTGCCAGAGCTACGTGAATCACATAAGGTAGCATGGACAGTAGAGATTTTCCCCAAATCAAAGTAACACTAAAGATTCTCATTCTGTTTAATGCACATATGATCTACTCTTCTATCTAATTATCTTCTCCAAACACGCTCTAAATACAAAGAGGTTTCAAGGATCGGGAAACCGGTATCGATCTTATATCGCAACCGGTTTCCCGGGTTAAAAAACCAATAAAATTAAAGAACAACTAAAAAAAAATGATCCATGTAGCCAGCGCCACAAAAACACAAAAACACAAAAACAACGTACACAAGAAATAGCAAAAGCATATAGCAAACACAGGGCAACAATAATCCTTGGCAAGGATCACATAATTTAAGTAAACTCCGGATACAGCCTGAGATAAGGAGACCTTTTATCACACTAAAATAGGAAAAGTGTAGAAACCCCATTTCAAAATTATAAAAATGAAATTTCTTAAAAAAATAACAAAAATAGCACATACACCTAAATAAACAATGACATATAAAATCCTTTAATTTTTCGGAACTAGGGGGTCCTTCAGATGATAATCTTGAGAGGGACCACACCAATGAGCATTTTAAATAAATACGAATAACTGTAGAATTTGACTCATTTAAATTCAAGTTTGCATATAACGGCACCTCAGCACAAGACTAGCTATATGCCAAAATAACGAATCACAGGCTACGAGCAAGTAAAATGAAAGCAATATCAGCAATACTTCATTAAACTCATACAAATCAGGAAATACAATCATGCATATGTGTGGAAGCAACTGTATCGGCCTTATATCGATCAAATGATCGATCGAGATCGAGATCTTGTTATCTTGTGTGTGTGTGTTTGTCTGTGTGTTTATCTGTGCGTGTGTGTGTGTGTGTGTGAGAGAGAGAGAGAGAGAGAGAGAGAGAGAGAGAGAGAGAGAGAGAGAGAGAGAGAGAGAGAGAGAGAGAGAGAGAGAGAGAGAGAGAGAGAGAGAGAGAGAGAGAGAGAGAGAGAGAGAGAGGATATTTAACATTTTCCATGACATTCACTATATTTAGTTTCACTAAACGTAACCAGAATCACACAGTACTTTAATAACAGGATGGATATATTGTAAAAAGCAAAAACGCTTTTTGGTGTTGTGATGTGATTTGGATTTTTTAACGTAGCTTTAACACTTGTTTAGTCATATCGCGACGATGTCTGCAGTGTGGCCGTTTATTATGAAGTCTAGCACTGGGGCATCATGCCGCAGATATGTAGCATGATGTCCCACCCAGTCCACTTATCCTGACATCGCGCCAACCAGTCCTAACACTAACCTCTTAATGCTGAGCGCCAAGCGAGGCAGCTGTTAGTACCATTTTTAAAGGTCTTTGATATGACTGGACCAGAGATCGAACCCGCGATCTCCCGTATCCGAGGCGAACGTTCTAACCACTAAGCCATCAGAGTGGTTTTAAAAACCATGTTGGGAAAGATGAAATGCCAGTAAAGTTTTCAAACTAAATGAAAAATTCACTAAAGTAAACGTTTTTTCAATTTTTCTTAAGACAGTACAGTACTGTTTTAAAAATCTACATTCATGCATAATGTATTTTTCTGTGAGTGTTTACGTTATAAATTTAATTGTGGGGGTGCCAAAAAAAGGTTCCGCCACGGGTGCCAAATGCTTTAGGTACGCCCCTAGCTAGATATTCGTATTGATAGAAAACAAGAGGCACTTACTGTATATATCTAATGCTTGTATATCCTCGAAAACACTTTTATATATCTTTAACGGCCTCAGGAACATTGTTATGAAAACTGGATATACGCCAAATAAGGCAAGTCTTTTCTAAATGTGTTTCAATTCAAGCATGTTGGATATTCTTGTGGTTAACCCGGTAGCCTTATCTTCAAACGCGCGCGCTAACACGCACACATGCACGTAGACACATACACGCATATAAAATATCAGCTTAGTATTTATTTTTTCCAAATCACAAACTGAGATTAAGATTTAAATTTTTATTCAGCAGTTTAGTAAGAAATAATAATGGTAGATCGTGGTAAAGTGATGACTAATCGTTAAATGAAATATTTATATTAACAACACTTATCTCAGGATCAATAGAAAGCGCGCCAGTAAAGATGAGATCTGACTATCAGATAGTTTAATTATGCGTGCACTATGTTCGCACGCGTTTGTGATATCATCCTTTCCTGAAGTTGTTGGAATCGAAGTGTCTCTGAGGCAGATTACACAAGGTGTATAAACCTTTTTCCTTTTCTGAATATGTCATGCAAATTTAGGGCTATGTAGATCTTATCTATTCACTTTGATTATAGTTGTAGCATGGACAATCATCTCACGGAATCTCTAATGAATTCCAACAATCAATACACTTTAATTGAGAGAGAGAGAGAGAGAGAGAGAGAGAGAGAGAGAGAGAGAGAGAGAGAGAGAGAGAGAGAGAGAGAGAGAGAGAGAGAGAGAGAGAGAGAGAGAGAGAGAGAGAGAAAACAACAACAAAAAACAAAACCCCACAAATAAATCTGCAATGAAATGGATGGATAGCTGTTGTTTGAATTTCAGGTAAAAATTATTAATGCTTCTTTATCAATATATATATATATATATATATATATATATATATATATATATATATATATATATATATATATATATATATATATTACTGCGCATACATATACACAGTACATATTTATTTGTATACAGGTCCTAAACGATAATTTGCGATCGGGCCCTGTAATTTGATTTCACCATTATATAGTATCATCACATAGAGTCATAGACCATAACATGCCTATTTGCTATCTATCTTGAATGTACTTATGTTATTGCCATGACGCATAATGATATAATATGATGTTATGGCCATGACTCATAATGATATAATCTGATGTTATGGCCATGACCCATAATGATATAATCTGATGTTATGGCGAGGACCCATAATCATAGAATTTGATGTTATAATCATGACCCATAAGGATAGAATCTGATGTTATGGCCATGTCACATAATGATCGAGTCTGACGTTGTATTAATGACACATAATGATTGAGTCAGATGTCATGACAATAATCCATATAATGATAGAGTCTGATGTAATGGCCATGACCAAAATGATAGAGTCTGATGTTATGGCCATGGCACATAATGATAAAGTCTGATGATATGGCCATGACCCACAATGATATAATCTTATATTATGGCCATGACCGATAATGATCGAGTCTGATGTTAGTGCCATGACCCATTATGATAAAGTCTGATGTTATGGCCATGGCACATAATGATCGAGTCTGATATTATCACCATGACCCATTATGATAAAGTCTGATGTTATGGCCATGGCACATAAAGATCGAGTCTGATATTATCACCATGACCCATTATGATAAAGTCTGATGTTATGGCTATGGCACATAATGATAGAGTTTGATGTTATGATCATGGCACATAATGATCGAGTCTGATGTTATGGTCATGACCCACAATGATCGAGTCCGATGTTATGGCCATGACCCATAATGATAGAATCTGATGTTATGGCCATGACACATAATGATACAATCTGATGTCATGGCCATGACTGATAATGATCGAGTCTGATGTTACGGCCATGACCCATGATGGTTGAGTATGATGTTATGGCCATGACCCATAATGATAGAATCAGATGTTATGGCCATGACCCATAATGATAGAATCTAATGTTATGGCCTTGACCCATAATGATCGAGTCTGATGTTACGGCGATGACCCATAATGATCGAGTCAGATGTTATCAACATGACAAAATTATGATAGAGTCTGATGTTATGGCCATGAAACATAATGATATAATCTGATGTTATGGCCATGCCACATAATGATAGAAGCTGATGTTATAGCCATAACCCATAATGATATAATATAATTTTATGACCATGACCCATAATGATCGAGTCTGATATTATCACCATGACCCATTATGATAAAGTCTGATGTTAAGGACATGACATATAATGATATAATCTGATGATATGGCCATGACACATAATGACAGAATTTGATGTTATGGCCATGACCCATAATGATAGAATCTAATGTTATGGCCTTGACCTATGGTGATAGAGTTTGATGTTATGGCCATGATCCATAATGATAGACTCTGATTCTATGACCATGACACATAATGATATAATCTGATGTTATGGCCATGACACATAAGGATGGAGACTGATGTTATGGCCATGATCCATAATGATGAAGTCTGATGTTATGACCATGACTCATAATGATATAATCTTATGTTATGGCCATGACCCATAATGAACGAGTCTGATGTTATGGCCATGACACATAATGATAGAGTTTGATGTTATGGCTATGACACAGAATGATACAGTCTAATGTTGTGGCCATGACCCATAATGATATAATCTGATGCTATGGCCATGACACAATGATAGAACCTGATGTTATGGTCATAACCCATAATGATAGAGTCTGATGTCAAGGCCATGATCCATAATGACAGAGTCTGATGTTATGGCCATGATCCATAATGATAAAGTCTGATGTTATGGCCATGACCCATAATGATATAATCTTATATTATGGCCATGACCCATAATGATCGAGTCTGATATTAGTGCCATGACCCATAATGATATAATCTGATGTTATGGCCATGGCACATAATGATAGAGTTTGATGTTATGGCCATTACACATAATGAGAGAGTTTGATGTTATGGCCATGACACATAATGCTAGTCTCATGTTATGGCCGTGACCCGTAATGATAGAATCTGATGCTATGGCCATGACACATAATGATAGAGTCTGATGTTATGGCCATGGCTCATAATGATAGAGTCTGATGTCATGGCCATGATCCATAATGATAGAGTCTGATATTATGGCCATGACCCATAATGATATAATCTGATGCTATTACTATGACCCATATTGATCGAGTCTGATGTTAGTACCATGACCCATTATGATAGAATCTGATGATATGGCCATGACCCATAATGATATAATCTGATGTTAAGGCCATGAACCATAATGATCGATTCTGATGTTACGGCCATTACCCATAATGATCGAGTCTGATGTTATCACCATGACCCATTATGATAGAATCTGATGATATGGCCATGACCCATAATGATATAATCTGATGTTATGGCCATAAACCACAATGATCGATTCTGATGTTACGGCCATTACCCATAATGATCGAGTCTGATGTTATCACCATGACCCATTGTGATAGAATCTGATGTTTTGGCCCTGACACATAATGATAAAGTCTGATGTTATGTCCATGACACATAATGATAGAGTTTGATGTTATGGCCATAAACCATAATGATCGAGTCTGATGTTACGGCCATTACCCATAATGATCGAGTCTGATATTCCCACCATGACCGATTATGATAGAATCTGATGTTTTAGCCATGACACATAATGATAAAATCTGATGTTATGGCTATGACACATAATGATAGAGTCTGATGTTATGGCCATGACACATAATGATATAATCTGATGTTATGCCCATAAACCATAATGATCGAGTCTGTTGTTACGGCCATTACCCATAATGAACAAGTCTGATGTTATGGCCATGACCAATAATGATAGAATCTGATGTTATGGCCATGACACCTAATGATAGAATCTGATGTTATGGCCATAACCCATAATGATAGAATCTGATGTTAGGCCATGACCCATAATGATAGAGTCTGATATTATGCCCATAACCCATAATGATCGAGTCTGATGTTACGGCCATTACCCATAATGATCGAGTCTGATGTTCTCACCATGACCGATTATGATAGAATATGATGTTTTGGCCATGACACATAATGATAAAATCTGATGTTATGGCCATGACCCATAATGATATAATCTGATATAATGCCCATAACCCATAATGATCGAGTCTGATGTTACGGCTATGACCCAAGATGATCGAGTCTGATGTTATCAACATGACCCATTATGATAGAGTCTGATGTTATGGCCAAGACACATAATTATATAATCTGATCTTATGGTCATGACACATAATGATAGAATCTCATGTTATGGCCATGACCCATAATGACATAATCTGATTTTATGACCATGATCCATAATGATCGAGCCTGATATTATCAGCATGACCCATTATGATAAAGTCTGATGTTATGGCCATGAAACATAATGATATAATCTGATCTTATGGTCATGACACATAATGATAGAATCTCATGTTATGGCCATGACCCATAATGATATAATCTGATTTTATGACCATGACCAATAATGATCAAATCTGATGTTATCACCATAACACATAATGATAGAATCTGATGTTATGGCCATGACCCATAATGATAAAGTCTGATGTTGTGGCTATGACACATAATGATAGAGTCTCATGTTATGGCCATGACATATAATGATATAATCTGATATTATGCCCATAAACCATAATGATCGAGTCTGATGTTACGGCCGTTATCCATAATGATCAAGTCTGATGTTATCACCATGACACATAATGATAGAATCTGATGTTATGGTCATGACACATAATGATAGAATATGATGTTATGGCCAGGACCCATAATGATAAAATCTGATGTTATGGCCATGACACATAATGATAGAGTCTGATGTTATGGCCATGACCCATAATGATAGAATCTGATGTTAGGCCATGACCCATAATGATAGTCTGATGTTATGGCCATGATCCACAATGATAGAGTCTGATGTTATTGCCATGACATATAATGATATAATCTGATAATATGCCCATAACCCATAATGATCGAGTCTGATGTTACGGCCATGACCCATAATGATCGAGTCTGATGTTATCAACATGACCCACTATGATAGAGTCTGATGTTATGGCCATGAAACATAATGATATATTCTGATGTTATGGCCATGCCAAATAATGATAGAATCTGATGTTATAGCCATGACCCATAATGATATAATATAATTTTATGACCATGACCCATAATGATCGAGTCCGATATTATCACCATGACCCATTATGATAAAGTCTGTTGTTATGGCCATGACACATAATGATATACTCTAATGTTATGGCCATGACACATAATGATAGAATCTCATGTTTTGGCCATGACCCATAATAATATGATCTGATTTTATGACCATGACCCATAATGATCGAGTCTGATGATATGGCCATGACCCATAATGATCGAGTCTGATATTATCACCATGACCCGTTATGATAAAGTCTGATGTTATGGCTATGACACATAATGATATAATCTGATGTTATGGTCATGACACATAATGATATAATCTGATGTTACGGCCATGCCCCATAATGATCGAGTCTGATATTATCACCGTGACCCATTATGATAAAGTCTAATGTTATGGTCATGACCCATAATGATCGAGTCTTATGTTATCACCATGACACATAATGATAGAATCTGATGTTATGGTTATGACACATAATGATAGAGTTTGATGTTATGGCCATGACACATAATGATAGAATCTGATATTATGTCCATGAAACATAATGATAGAGTCTGATGTTATGGTCAGGATCAATAACGACATAGATGTTGACATATAATGAATGTTTATTTTGTCATGAAAGTCGATAATAACTGTCAGCTGTGTTTGCATTCTCACAGGTGCCTTTATTTATTTTATTCATAAGCTGTACGAACGCACTATTATTGCATTGTGTATGTACTCCAACAGGCGCCATTAATAATGACAGCATAAGCTGTATTAATGCAATACTAAGCCACCGGTGACTGGTTTTATCTTGAAATTTTGCGGCAATTGTTGTCTAAGTGACAATATCAACAACACCAGGATTTTATCCGCTTATCCAAACCGTGTTACCCATATGCTGGCTATTTCCTTTTTTGACATTTTTGATGAATATTTGAAAACAACCTTTGATTTCTACGTTTTCAAATAGTAGATTCTACCATAAATACACAACCATAATTTAATATACAAGTAAACTTCTGAGCAAAGATTTCATGTATGATTTCGTAAGCAACAAACAAAAAATGATAATACAATATACATGCAGAATATACAGTCTACCTTATTCACTATTTCTTTCAATTATGTCATTCACTTATGCTTTTTGTCTTCGTATGTATGTATGTATGTATGTATGTATGTATGTATGTATGTATGTATGTATGTATGTATGTATGTATGTATGTATGTATGTATGTATGTATGTATGTATGTATGTATGTATGTATGTATGTATGTATGTATATATATTGTTACGTGACATGGGCTCGTACTCGGTAACAAGCAAAAGAGTTAAAGCAAACAAGCTTTGCATATTTTAACAAAACATTTTTTCCCCTAGACAACAATGTAAAAATTGGTAAATAGGATTTAAAGTTTGTGAATATAACCCAATATTTGATCCTAAGAATGAAAACACAATTCCTGTCACTAATAACGGCGTACAAATATTGAAGGCGATGACGTTAGGTGTGGTCCAATATAAGAATATCAATAATTCATCACGTGAATCACAGTCTGTTTCCGAATAATTCCAGAATAAATTTCCATGAATATCTTTCAGATCTTTTTTTTAAAATAAAAAAATAATCTTGTTTAGTTTCCAGGGGAATAAATTATTAAATCCAAAAATCAGACTAAGAACAAACAATCTGACTACAAATAAAAAATACACATTGTTCCTTCAAGGTGTTGGAATGACTGTTTAAAAAATATTTATCACATAAACCAAATTGTCCCTACTTAAGAACCAGTCATAAAATGTTGTTTATGCATAGTGAACACGCTAAGAAAGTATTCCCCTGATACTGACCAATCATTTTAACTTCCTGTTGACATTGTACCAGTCCAAGACGAACAAAAAAAGTCTCACGTAATAGTTCTTCGTCTTAAGTAAACAAACTTTGCAAAAACATTATCTCATTACTGAAAAATCTCGAATCGGACAAAACATTCATTTCAATGCAATAAAATGCACTGAAATAAAATTAAAATAAAAGAATTTTAAAATTTACTCACATGCATTTTCATCATACTTTCATACAAAGTCAAAAAGCATCATATCGATATGTTTCCCGTTTTTCATGCAGTATTTATTTACACTTTTCAAATCTATATAATATTTTATTCAACAAAGAAGATAGATCATGTCAGAAAATATTTGTTTGCATTTTAGGTTATAATCATTTCACTTTGCAAGTGAGCAATTTCCTGTATTTTACATAAGGTGGCGCTCACCAGTTATTATGTACTTTTGAGAGAGTGATGTATGTAAGGTGAAGTTGTTTGCATTTTAAACATGCACAGTGGAAAGAATGTTGGCATACCTATATACAACTTTCATGTAATGTGGATGAAATGTCTTTGGATATTGTACTTTTGGAAATTTTAAATGATCTTAGGACACTGCTAACTAAAATGACTGCTCCCTTGTGCTCCAAAAATCCAGCTAAATTTTTTTAAAGTACACTATTCTTGGCAGCTATTAAAATATGAAAAATGAATTTTGACAAACTAAATAATTATAGGTTACTGCATTTGTATGGAAAAAATATGAACGAGTTTTCTGGATAGCTATACTGCACGACCTTGGGAGTGCAGTATAGCCATCAGATAAAACGAGTTCATATTTTCCCATTCAAATGCAGTAACCTTTTTATTATATACTCATATTTGTTTCATTACCAAATACTTAATAATAAAATTCACAACAAAATATATTTGATAATAAAATTTATTATTTTATTATTAAAATAAATAAGTTGACAATCGTAAATTCTCCTTCAAAACACAATAATAGTATTTATGCGCATATAGCTCTGCCCATCGACCTTTTGACTTCATAGCGTACCGCGCGCTCGCTCAAAAAGAAATCCCATTTTGGTCTATCTGAAATTGAAATTTAAAGTCATATTATGAATGACTACGCCATTGAACAAAGTTCCCAGCTGGTCAGGAATTGAGAGATTTTGTTTCTCTGTCAATACAGCCAAATTCTGATTATCTCCGTCTGTATGTTTTCCGCACGATGTACGTGTGACTTTAGGGACTAGCGATGACAACAATCTGCATAACTGTTTCTGTTCTGCCATGGATAGTTTGGAATCGTAAACTGAAAAAATATGAAAGTTTTTAAACATAAATTCTTAAGAAGATGCTTGTTTCAATATTGTTTATTTTTTGTGAACAACAGATTCATTTGTTGCGGAGTTCCGTACAGTCTACTATGGAATGTGATTTCGATTTGAACAATGTAGTCTGGATTCTATAGGCCTATATATTATATTACACAGATGTGTAACAGTATTTGGAAATACGTAATTCTTATTAGCAGAAAGAGTCCACAAAGTACAAAGTACATTTTGAGGAGATTAAAGAGGCAAAAAGGCAAGTAGATTTATTATCATTACTGTTACCAGTTATAGATGACATATTTTTATGCCCAGTCACTTGCATTATCTTTGTTGGAGGGACCCCAGCTTTTGACAGGTTTGTCCTAGTAGTCTTCCTTACAGAATGAGTGGTAATTCTCCCCTGGATTTGTGCCCTTTCGGCTGCTCCTTTCATCAGAGTATAAGTTGATTAACCCCCAGTGGTCTCGGATATTACCTGCAATTTTTAACATTTGCATCGCGAATATGTTATATTTAATTCAATAATCCAATGCACCTGACATAAAAACCAGTTTTCTTATATTTGGCAATGTTGATTAATGTATTTCATTGTGAAAACGGTTTGGTATGTGCAGATTATACAATTCGTTACATATCTTCCCCATATTTTTTGTTTTGTTATGTAATTTTGTTTTCATTCATTCTTTGCATTGTCTAAAAAAATTGTTACTCCTTTTTTCTTTGTTTATATTTCATTCAGCCATCGCTGAACATTTCTGATATCACGTTCAGTCGCCAGCTTCGTTGAAAATTTTTTTCTGTGAATCTATGAATTCATCCACATTCTCAACTTTGGCATCTCTACTTTCAAATGGTTCAAACAGTTAGTTTACTTTATCCACCGACAAACATAATAAATCTAAAGTACTGGCGTCTGCGTCCGTTGTTTGTTTACTATAGAAAGTAGTTCTTCATTCACGTGCATCAGTCACGTGGGAGTGCAATATGAAGGTGTTCAATATCGCCGGATATTGAACGATTCTGACAATGTAAAGTTAACGGAGAAAAAAAGAGCATTAATAATACCAGCTTCTAAAAGTGCAATGACTGAATTACCAAATACATAAAAAGTAAAAAATGTTATCGGCTCTTTTTTTTTACAATTTACCTCTGAAGTTCGAGAAGTGAAAATGAGCAAGTAGAGCTAGCACTTTTTTAAAAGGTGCACATCTGGAGTAAGGCCAAGATGCATACTCTATAACCCATATTACACCCATCAATCATACATCAAAATAAAGGGAATTAAAGGTTCTTTGAACAATACCTAAGACATACAAAGTCTCTTTTAAATAACCAGTATAACTAGTGAGGAAACCGGGGGAAACTCTTTTTCTTTAAAATTTTAACCCTATTCTAAATACGAAACTGTAGAGCGCCACCTTAACATTCATGAAGTTTTTCACAAATGCAAATTTCAAAGCAGAAAACAATTATTATTGCAATATCGTTATAAATTTATTTTTTATAAATGTAATTCAAAAGTAAATGATATTATCATTTAACATTACGTCATTATAAATGTCAGTACAAATTAAATCATTACAATAATAAAAATTATTTTATTATAAATGCTCTTATAAATTAAGTACAGATTAGTACCTTACCTAATATCCATTCATTTCTAGATTTATGCAATCATTTTGTAGTCTTACAAAAAGCTGTACTTCGTGTTTGGTCATAGAGCATGACATTTGTTATCCAATTATCACATTTTCCATGAAGATTGTGACAATACTGGTATAAAATTTGTATGAAGGTCTAAAATCAGTGCTGTACGAACAATATTTTAAATGCTCATAGTAGAGGTCTCATAAATTTAACAACTAAATATGTTGATTTAAAAAAAATATTTGTTCATTTATTATTTTTTTCGGGGGGAGAGAAGAGTTCTACAGATAAGCAATAGTGTTGTTTCGTCATGTTCACCAAAAATATTTTTAAAAAACCCATAATAATGCTTTATATCTACATCTTTAGCATTTACCACCAAAAAAGACCACTAGGCACTCAGTCATATGCATAGGAAGTGATTTATGTACTTTGAGAGAGTGATGTATGTAAGGCGAAGTTGCTTGCATTGAAAACATGCACAGAGGAGAGAATATTGACATACCTCTATGCTACTCTAATGTAATGTGGCCGACTTTTCATAGAATATTGTGCTTTTTGGAAATTGTAAATGATCTTAGCACACTGCTAACTAAAATGACTGATCCCATGTTATCCAAAAATTGTCCTGAATTTGTTTAGAGATATAGTGTTTAAAGTACGCTATCCTTAGCAGCTATTAAAATAGGGAGAATGTATTTTGCCAGACTAAACAATACCAGCTTCTAAAATGCAATGAATGATTGACCAAAAATATCAAATGTAAAAGTTATCGACTCTCCTTTATACAATTTACCTCTGAAGTTTAGGAAGTGAAAATGAGCAAATGGAGCTAGCACCTTTTTGAAAGGCGCACATCTGGAGCAAGGCCCATCTGCATACTCTATATAACACATATTACACCCATCAATCATACACCAAAAAAGGAATTAAAGATTCTTTGAACAATACCTAAAATATACAAAATCATGTTTAAATAGTCCGTATAACTAGTGAGCAAAACAGGGGGAAATCTTTTCTTTTAAATTTTAAAATACAAAATACAAAACTGTATTTTGTCACCATATACATTCAAAACCGACCACTATGCACACAGCCATTTGCATATACCTTCAAATCCTACCGCTAGGCACACAGCCATTCATTTGCATATACCTTCAAAACTTACCATTAGGCACACAGCCATTCGCATATACCTTCAAAACCGACCACTAGGCATACAGTAATTTTGCATATACCTTTAAAACCGACCACTAGGCACACAGCCATTTGCATATACCTTCAAAACCGACCACTAGGCACACAGCCATTTGCATATACCTTCAAAACCTACCACTAGGCACACATCCATTCGCATATACCTTCAAATCTGACCACTAGACACACAGCCATTTGCATATACCTTCGAAACCGACCACTAGACACACAGCCATTTGCATATACCATCAAAGCATACTAATAAACATAGTCTTTTGCATGTACCACCAAAACAAACAGCAAGCACTAACTATACAGGTTTTTCATGCTACTTGTTATGTAATATGAAGGCGTTGCATTTTTCGCATTGTCCTACTTTACGCGATAAAAGCTCTCTTGAACGATCAATTGATCGACAACAAGAAAACGTACTGAAGAAATACGTTTTTTTTTTCCCTGATTTTAATATTACAAAACAATGAAAACATTATATCCCATCTATTCAACGCGTGTTATTTTTTTTTTATTCAGAGGTTCGGACATGCAGTCTATACAGGAAAAAAAAACATTTGAGGGAATAAAACCTACTGTCTTCTCTTTATATCCGTGTTACGTGTCTAAGTTCGTTCAAAAGTAACAAAGAAAAGAGTGAAGCCAGCAAGCTTTTGTAAAATTTATCAAAATAATTTATTTTCCAAGAAAACAAGGAATAAATGTGAAAAGGACTCACGGTTTGTGAATCTAACCCAAAAATTAATCCTATAATTTACAAATATGAGTCATATCAATAAAAAGTTCTAAACGAATTAAAGTTCGAATCCCGATGAAGTTCCAAGATTGAAGGCGATGACGTCTTCTATATCATGTTTTTGCAGTTGTGTGAACTTGCTGAATTTTATGAATCTAGAATAATATTCCCGCTTTAGAATTCAGAATAATTTCCAATAAATGTCCATGTTCAAGAATTTTGATGAAGAAGAGCAATAGTATGTTTTCAAGAAAAATTAATTTTTATTACCGAAAACTAGAAAAGCTTACTTCAAATTGGTCACAACGCAAAATACCTTTGAGCTCCGAAGGTATTACTTTACGACTGAATTGAATCACTCTAATAAGCTAGTTTTAAACGCATGTTTTGGATGGGGTCACGTATTCACTTAATTCGAATGGCGCAGTAAGACCATACGCCATGGACAAATTTTTATTCTACATAATGAATCTTACTGTAAGATTCAATAATAAAAGAAAATAAAAAAACGTTGTTTGCAACAGAGCTGACACGAAGCCAAATATGACATTGATTACGTCCAATAATTTTCACTCTGCGATAGGAATAAAAAAAGTTGTTTACAATTCTGAATCAAGTTCAGGAACTAGGTCAGCTAAAAATATAATGTAGGAACACTGGTTATTTACTAAACTGAACTAAATTTTTTCCGAACAAATTATCATATCCAGTGAAAATAGTTATCATTACAATAACATGTATTAAAATAAAAATAAATAAAAAAGAATTTAAAACTAATACACAATAAATTAAATTACTTATACGTAACAGTCCGATTGATTTAGATCATGACATCAAAATATTGGAGACAATAATTCCAGACAGAAACCAGTCGAACGGTGATTTTGTAGCATTGCGACTGGCTATATATATATATATATATATATATATATATATATATATATATATATATATATATATATATATATATATATATATAATCATGGTTCTAGATATAATCATGGTGACTTTTATGATCTGGATAAACAACTTTCCCTCGTGGTATCGGGTGTACCTACTGAATCGAGTTCGACTTTAAAGGGTTTCTTTTCATATAAATAATTATTACTTTGTTGTTTATTCCCTTCCAAGAACTTGGTAATTCTAATTAGGAAGAAGACTTTCACCACTACATTGGCAGAAAAATAATTAGCTCACAAAGATGCACGAGGATTACATGAGAATACGTCCTTTTCTTCTGCTAGTCTGACGGACTGTTGGCATATTATTCTGGTGGAAGGAACTTAGTAAAGACCATTGATAAGGCAGTAAGTCATCGGCTTCGCATTGAGTCTGTTAAACGTACCATCTGAACTTGACAATTTCAAAATGTTCACATGAAGTGAGTTACTCTGATAGTCTCCAGCCCAGATGTACTTTTTTGACAATAGAGACTCATCATTATTCATCAATGAAAGAGCACCAAAGCTAAAAAAAGCGTTACATTTCTCTTACATTTTACAGTTAGGTATTAGGTTGACACAATTTCAATTCGACGACGTAAAACACCAACAATACGCAAAAATCTGTGATGGTAGAGAAGAAAGAATTAAAGCTGTAGGAGGTAAGTGCCTTTCCCAGGGACATTTAAAGCATCCGTTTGGCCTGACCTGGCCTTGAAGGGTATCGAATATGCTACCATTTGTTTACGCGTCCAATTCTGTACCAATTGATTTATCTGTCCCTCTCCCCCGATATAGATAAGTGAAACGCACACTAATTGTAATTTATTTTTGACGTTGTTTTCTATTTGCATTGTGTTTAAACCTTAAAAAAGATTAGAAACTGACCAGTTATAAATGCTTAACTGGCTGCTGTCCACTCTTCCCCCTCTTGTCTGCTTTACTGGCCATTTGACTTGTTTGATTTACTGGTAATTATAATTGTCTGTTTTACTGGTCATTAGACTTGTCTGTTTTACTGGTCATTAAACTTGTCTGATTTATTGATCCTTATACTTGTCTGTTTTACTGGCCATTTGACTTGTCTGTTTTACTGGTAGTTATACTTATTTGTTTTACTGGTCATTAGATTTGTCTGTTTTACTGGTCATTAAACTTGTCTGATTTACTGATCCTTATACTTGTCTGTTTTACTGGCCATTTGACTTGTCTGTTTTACTGGTAGTTATACTTATTTGTTTTACTGGTCATTAGACTTGTCTGTTTTACTATTCATGGACCTACATCTTAGTCTCCCTATCCTCGTTTTCTCTGGATATGTGCGTGTGTTTGTGTGTGTTTATGTGAGTGTGTGTATTGTTTTTTTCTGGTTACATTTGACAAACCAGTCAACCAAAGAGAGAGAGAGAGAGAGAGAGAGAGAGAGAGAGAGAGAGAGAGAGAGAGAGAGAGAGAGAGAGAGAGAGAGAGAGAGAGAGAGGGAGGGAGGGAGGGAGAGAGAGAGGGGGGAGAGGAGTATTGTTTAATATTAACAATGTTAAGCCAAGCATAATGACATAATGATAACGTTGTTAAATGCCTTTAAATCTTTCAATTTCTGGTTTGTTTGTTATTTTTCTTGGTCCATTTCCGTACTCAGTTCATCTTATTCGCTTTGGTTCGATCGATCTGCAAATGTCCGTATCTTTACTGTACGATACGCTGGCCTGACAGTGTTTTACATTATTAATGTAAACCAAATTTCGCATTTCAGTCTCAAGCGTCTTTTGTACTGAATTAATCGATGAAAATGAAAATAGAAGCGAATAAAAAGAAACAAATTAGCAATTTCCAACAATCCTCGGAATGGAACCAGAAATACATTTTGTTGCAGATTTACTCGGCAGGGATGTGAAATAGTTAACTCCTTCCTTCACAAAACATGTTTACAATCACTATTAACTCTATTTTAGATGTGAAATGTGTGTTTTTGGATGTGATATAGATATAATATCGTTTTATCTCGTGATATATGAATGATGCAGCAGCCATATATTCTATAATTTTGAAAGCGGTACGCACAAACATACGGTACGATTATGACGACTGTACAGTTTCATATAGACTTTATAGAAACAAAATGAAAGACTAAAGAGGATTGTAGAGTTTAATATAGACGTTATATAAAAAATAAACGATTGCCAAGATCATGCGGTTTGTATATAATTCAGTCAAATTGATGTGTTTTTGTGTTATCCTCGGTGTGAAAAATTATACAAATGCTACTACACGGTTTGGAGGTATTTAGAGTAGATCAATGTAATGTGTCGGTACTGTGCCAGTGCTATGCCTGTAGTAGAACTAGTTAACATACATACGTTTGCCAGCACGTAATTAAGTGCTGACAAGCGTAATTATATATATATATATATATATATATATATATATATATATATATATATATATATATATATATATATATATATATAATGAATGTTATTTAATCTGTATCTTAGTATTACTCAAAGTAAATTTAATCACTAACTGCAGACAGTGAGCCACGTTGCTGAAGTACTATACTTTACTTGCTATACCAAAAGGGTGGATTAGTGGATTAGCGCGGAGCAAAGTCTATGAATGCAAAGGAATATAGTTGGTCATTGTATTTGTATAGAGCACGTTTCAAGAAGCGAGTCTTAATTCGTTTGGTGTGTTTATGGTGTATGGATTAAAGCATTTCCAGGTAATACAGCAATAAAAAACGCGACAAGAAGGAATAAATTCACATGTAAATCAAATATGAGTAAGTCTTCAATTTTGTCATATTGGTTATCTCTAAGTACATGTATTACTAGCCTGCAAGTAATCTGGACAATTATTGCATATAAATGGGTTTATTTACTCAGACATTCAAAGTTATATATATATATATATGGGTAAACAATGAAAAGGACGATATTCTGATAATTAGTTTCGATAAATATATTTTCTTGAAATGTAACTCAAATACCGGATCTCATACAAGGACAACAAACAAAACTGGATCTCATAAAAAACAAAAAGCATACCACAACAACAGTGATTTTCCTTCAAGCTGGATGTATTATTGCTCCATATCACGATAATAAATATATATGCATGCTTTGAGCACCGAATTATACTCAAGAAATACATTTACCACAACGAACAAGACACAATTAAACTATTCATGACATGCAAGCGAAGCATTAGAAATTTAACATTTTAATAGTTGTAAATCTAATGATGCAATATCTATCTATCTATCTATCTATCTATCTATCTATCTATCTATCTATCTATCTATCTATCTATCTATCTATCTATCTATCTATCTATCTATCTATCCATCCATCCATCCATCCATCCATCCATCCATCCATCCATCCATCCATCCATCCATCCAACCAACCAACCAACCAACCAACCAACCAACCAACCAACCAACCAACTATCCATCTATTTTAATATCGGTAACGACATGACACCATTGTATGCATACACGAATCTACACATATGACATAAACGTAATGACACTCATTTATTAAGTGTATACTTTTCTGGTAAGACGTTTTGCATGTGTATTCCTTAATTTCTGTTAACAGTGATCAGACCTTGCTTTTGGCCTTACGCTTAGAAATAGTCAATCTTAGTTCGTTATTTTCTGATCTGATCTTGCTTTAGACCGAACACAAAGAAATAACTTTAAGCGAGGCAGATAAAATATATAATATATTCTGCTTTTATTTGAAATTGGTTTTCCTTCCAAACACGACAATGAGCAAGGGAATTTTACAGGACTACAGGGACTACAGTAGCTGTAGTTAGGTTGATCAGTGCCAAAGGTCCTTTTTGTAGGACTCGGAATTCTAACTACGCAAGGTTTATGATGCAAATGTAGTGAAGTTAGGACGCATTTTCATTTGAAAGAGAGTTTGATCGTGGAGGAATGCAAAACATCCCGTTTGTAGTACAGTTCAACGGACACGCGTTGTAAGGTGTAACTGTAGTTCAAATAATATGTATTTTTGTGAGACAGTGTGATCTGTATTCATTCTTTCTTTAACCGGAATCCAAAAATATAATTTCTTCCAAAATATATTTTTGAAATCTCTCTCTCTCTCTCTCTCTCTCTCTCTCTCTCTCTCTCTCTCTCTCTCTCTCGCTCTCTCTCTCGCTCTCTCTCTCTCTCGTTTAATATTGTAGCTCTCGGGGGATATTATAAACGCAGACTGCAAGGACCATGTTTTCCCCCTAAGCATCAACACCTTGCACGATCGTAAATCAAGGAAATTAAGGCATTTGATTTGCTTAGTAATTTGCCCTTTTCTAGGTATATTGTCATAACACAAAATAGCACTGCAGGGAAATTCAAGTTTATGCTGATGATAATGTCAATCCACTGGTCTTGCCTTTTCCGTTGATGACAATTTATACGATCAAATGGACTTGCTTCCATTCCCAAAGGCAACCTCATTAATCAGAACATGTACCAAACAAACGCCCCATCAAGCCCTAGGAGATGTTGTGTCCACAAGATCTGTTGTAATTGTTGCCTTTAGTGACGATACAAACAATGGCTAGGTTTAAGCCACTTGTTCTAAATTGTACACCATATGCGGGATATTTGCACTGGAATTATATGTTGCAGTTCTGAAATTAATCCATAAGACATTGATAGTTAGAAGTTCCCATTCATCGATTTTATGTTTATATCAAATTCAGTGGTGATTTACACACCTTCGTGCAACATAATACTTCTACATGTTTTCCTACTAATTTGTGATTGCAACCGAGTATCTGACAGCTCTGGTGGCCTTGTGATTAGAGCGTCCGCTTCGAAGGTAGTGGGTTCGATCCCCGTCTGAGTTATAGCAAAGATTAAAGATGGTACTAACAGATGCCTCTCCTGGCGCTCATCATTAAGATTAGTGTCAGTCCTGTTTGGCCTAGGGTCAGGATAATGTGACTGGGTGGGACATCATGCTACATGTCTGCAGCATGATGTAACAGTGCTAGACATCACTATAAACTGCCAAACTGCAGACATCTTAGCGAGACGTCTGAAAAAATGTTAAAGCTACGTAAAAAATCCAAAAGAGACAGATACATCCCCACCCACCCACGCAACCGAGCATCTTCTCTGTTGGCGCCGTGGAGAATGACGGGTTAGTTGCTGGACTCGGCAAAAGGTCAAATCGTAACACCACGTCCTCCATGGTTGACAACCGCAGTGTCTATCAGGAAAACATAATATTCCAAATGCCTCGACATTAAATAAGCTTGTATTGCCATCCTGTAAGAACAAATCCACAATGAACTTAGTCTCCGTCGTTGCAAGATTGCCGGTAGAAATGGCATCAAGATTATAGATTGCAATTTGTGTAGCAAGCATAAAAATTGCCATATTAAACTAGTGTACATGGACAGTATTTATTTGTTTAAACCTCTATATATTTTATTGATCAATTACTCCGTTTCCCATTTAAATATATATACATACATACATACATACATACATACATACATACATACATACATACATACATACATACATACATACATACATACATACATACATACATACATACATACATACATACATACATACATACATACATACATACATACATATTATTATTATTATTATTATTATTATTATTATTATTATTATTATTATTATTATTATTATTATTATTATTATTAATTGATCGTGGTGTTGTAGCATCTGCTGCTGCTGTTGTTATTGCAGCGCTGCTGTGTTTGCTATTATTGCTGGTGTTTATAGAAAAGTAGTACTTTTCTCTTTAAACAATGTACTGAATCAGCAAGAAACCCGGTGATATACACCCACCCACCCACCTATCTATTCGATCCATCATATCTCATTCGTATATAGTGTTAGTTTGATAAGAAAAAAAATACTCATCTTAGTGTTTTATTCCTTATGATAAAAGCGCTTTTGGAATTTGCATATAATCATTTTATTCAAAATTGTGCCAAAACAAAATGGTAGAAAACTTATAACAAATCAATAGTTTCATTTGTTTTTATGAATTTTTCAATCCTCTATATCTAATTTGTCTTTATTCTTCTGAGCTCACGGGATTCATTTATAATACATTTTGACTGTGCTACGAGATGTGAAATGTTAATTTTGCCAAGTGAGTAACGTTTATTATGATATAAAAGAGAGTGACATTGACTATGATATAAACGAGAGTGACATTGACTGATATAAAGAGAGTGACATTGACTATAAGATACATACAAGTGCGTGATTTTGACTATAATATAATAATGATTATAATATAAGTTGATGTGAAATTGATTATGATATAAAATTGATTTGACAATGATTATGATACAAAAGTTAGTGACGTTGATTATGACATTATAGTGAGTGACATTGATTATGACATAAAAGTGATTGACATTGATTATTATATAAAAGTGAGTGACATTGATTATGATATAAAAGTGAGTGACATTGATTATGATATAAAAGTGAGCGACAGTGATGATGATATAAAAGTGAGTGACATTGATTAAGACATAAAAGTGAGTGACATTGATTATGATATAAAAATGAGTGACATTGATTATGATATAGAAGTGAGTGACACTGACTATGATATAAAATTGAGTCACATTGTGACATAAATGTGAGTGACACTGACTACATTTTGTAACAATTTTTCTTCCTGGGTAGTAAGTGTTATTTCGTAATTGCTTATGTCAAAAACATTTTAAAATGTTCAACACCCCTTTCTCCAAAAGATGTGTCTGAAATACAAACCAGAATCCAACAAAAAATCACAAGCCAAAAAAGATAGGTCTCTAATAATTGGCTCATAAATATTGAAAAGTATAATACCAAGGAGACTTTTTAAAACAGATATACAGACTCTAAGAGGTGCAAAAATCAATAGCATCACGGAAAAAAATGAATACTGACCTAACCAAATACAACCAAATTATTATTTTAGTAGGTGTAAATAATTGGAAAGTCAGTAAGCCAAATCAGAACAGATTTTGAAACTTTACTGTATGCTGCTAGGTATTGCAGTCTAGATACATGTAAAATAATCAAAGCAGGCCTATCACCTCGTATGGACACAAGGGTGAAATAAATCAATGATCTTATAATTGACCTATGTGAAGACTTCAATCCACAGTACATTCCTCAATACACATCTTTCTTTCTTCAGAAACAGGATATTAATCTAAGTCTCTACCACAGAGACAAAATTCATTTAAGCAGAAAAGGAACCTCTCAACTACTGAGAAATATCAACATGTATGCCCCCATTTTCAGTAACTATAATGAAGGGTACTGTTTCTACTGTGGGGAAACTGGCCATATGACACAGGTATGCAATCATGGCAAACATATTAAGTGCCATAAATTTGGACATAAACAAAGACTATGTCGATCAATATATTATACATACTAGGAAGCTGGCAAAGAGGAGGAGAATGCCAATGCTTAATCCATAGCCCCAGACTCAGATGCCATCCCATCAGAAGTCTACAATGAAGGGGGACACAGCCCTAATATAAATGTTCCATGAACTGTTTTTGCTGATGTGGCAGCAAGATACAATCCCCTAGGAATCCAAAGATGCTTCATCAATCAACCTGTACAAGCGCAAAGGAAACTGACAGGCTTGCGACAACCCCCAGGATATATCCTTGTTCTCAATTACAGGAAATATACTCGCCAGAATCCTACTGAACTGCCTCATTATGTACCTTGACCAGGGACTCATGCGAGAAAACCAGTGTGGATTCCGGAAAGAACGTGGAACTATTGACATAGTGTTTGCTGCAAGGCAGCTACAAGAGAAATGTCAAGAGCAAAACGCTGACCTTTTCTACATCTAGATCTACATCTAGATCGACTTGACAAAAGCATCTAGTATAGTCAGCAGAGAAGGATTATGAAAGGTAATGGCCAAGTATGGATGTCCAAAGAATTTATATCCATGGTTCAGCACTTCCACGACGGTCTGCAGGCGCGAATCCAGGAAAATGGAGATATATCTGAACCATTCCCAGTAACCAGTGGCGTCAAGCAGGGTTGTGTTCTGGTACCAACACTGTTCGTTCTATTGTTCTCTATCAGAGAATGAAATGTTGCAGTCAAGCGAAAACCAAGGTTATGACAAACACCATCAGAGAGTTCTTATTAGCCGAAGATTGCACAAGCTAATACTAAGAAGAATTAAGTACTGCATCAGCCGGCCCCGGAAAAGCACTATTTTGAGCCCAACATCACCATCAACAGTCAAAGAATCAACGTAGTGAACCACTTCACCTACCTTGGCAGCACACGGTCACAGAGTGTCACCTTTGACGACGAGGTGAACCTTCGCGTTGCCTGAGCCAGCTCAACCTTTGGCAGACTGTATGCGAGCGTCTGTTGTACGCATGCCGGACCACCGGCTGCCTAAGATACTCTTCTATGGCGAGCTATAACAAGGACAGCGATCAAACGGAAGTCAGAGGAAAATCTTCAAAGACAATTAAAAAGGTGCATTGAAAGCCTTCAGCATAAATCCTGATTCATGGGAGCATACAGCCAGCGATCGAGTCACTTGGCGTTCCTAACTGCACAAAGGCTCCAAGAGCTGTGCGAGTCTAGCAGGACAGCAGCTGCAGAGATAAAGAGGCAAGTCAGAATAGCACTCGCCAGCAACCATCCTGGAGATGTCATACTCATCCCTTGTAACCTCTGCAACAGAACCTTCAGTGCAAGGACCTGCGCACAAATAGAACAGAACCAGCTCCTCCAACTCACCGATGACTAGAATTGTCTTCGTAGACTCGACGGACGAACAACAATGGGAGGGCCACGATATAACGGAGTACGTTTCCACGACTTCCGTCATTCAGTTCAAGCCATATGGGTAGTAAATTTGTAACAGAGAAAAGCGCATTAAAATAACTTAGAGTTTGGATTGCAAAAGCGAGAAAATCGCACTAGAATAACGAAGAGCTAGGGTTGTAACACTGAGAATATCCATTTGAAATTAACGCATCGTTTAAGTCCAAGACGATACTGATGATCTTAATCGGGTTGGTGAGAGTTTAAGTCAATGCTCATTGTAGCTATGAAATGATCAAGTGTTCAAACCAACATTATTTTCTAACTATGTAATGACTGTGCATATTTGTAGCTGTGTAATGATCGAAGGTTCAATTTAGGGGAATTGGATCTATGTAATGACCAAGAGTGATCTGTAGCTATGATCAAGATTTGTTTGTGGCTATGCAATGATCGAGTGTTGAATCTAATGGTATTTGTAGCCGTGTAATGATCGAGAGTGATTTGGAGCTATGTAATGATTGACAGTTATTGGTAGCTACGTAATGATTGAAAATTTATTTTCAGCTTTATAATTATCACGACTTATTTGTAGCCATGTAATCTCGAGTTATTTGTAGCTATGTAATGATCTCGAGTTATTTGTTACTATGTAACGATCTGGAGTTATTTGTTGTTATGTAATGATCTGGAGTTATTTGTTGTTATGTAATGATCTGGAGTTATTTATTGCTATGTAATGATATCGAATTATTTGTTACTATGGAATGATCTCGAGTTACTTGTAGCTACGTAATGATCTCGAGTTATTTGTAGCTACGTAATGATCGGGAATTATTTGTAGCTATGTAATGATCGAAAGATTTTTGTGGCTATATAACGATGGAGAGCTATGTGTAGCTATGTAATGATCGGGAAATATTTGCAGCTATGTAATGATTGAGTGTTTAAGACAAGGATAATTGTAGCTATGTGATGATCTCGATTTATTTTGGCTGTGATCTAGTGTTAAACCACATGTATTTTGTAGCTATGAAATTATCCTAGTGAGAAAGTCAGTGGTATATGTTGCTATATAATATTAGAGTGTTAAGGTCAGTGGTATATGTTCATATGTAATAACTAAGTGTTAAATGTTTAGCATCTATGAAATGATCGAGTGTTTCAGCGAATGATATTTGCAGCTATGAAATGATAATGTTACAGCAAATAGTATTTAGCAACTATTAAATGATCGAGTGGTTCAGAGAATGGCATATATATGGCTATGAAATGATCGAGTGATGTGATGTGAGGTGAATAATTACATGTTATCTCCAAGCATCAGTATGTATATATTTAACTTCATATCATCGCTGGCCCGCTGAGGTTTAATTTTTCTCGAGGTTGAGACATATTTGATGATAATTATGTCCTTATTCCAGACGTTGACGCTAGAAAGAACCATGAACATCTTGAAAATATTGACTGTGTAATGATCTATCTAAGGGTAGTTTACTCGTTGTTACAGGATGAAACTGGGATTGGATCAAACAAAACGCCTGACACAGCTGTATCAAAAGGGATTTAATTCCATGCAAACGAATAATGAATTAACCTAACATTAATCATACAAACACAATGCAGCAACAAATACATCCACATGATTTCGTTCCTAAATGGAAAAGGTTAACAGACAGAATTTCAACATATATCATTATTGTATGATATTATCAACAAATATGGTAAAAAGTTCTCATGTTACGCGTGTATTGGTCTGCTTGAGAGAGAGAGAGAGAGAGAGAGAGAGAGAGAGAGAGAGAGAGAGAGAGAGAGAGAGAGAGAGAGAGAGAGAGAGAGAGAGAGAGAGAGAGAGAGAGAGAGAGAGAGAGAGAGAGAGAGAGATGGTTTAATCCATCTCTCCCTGCTACACATTCGCGAAATATAAAAAGGAATGTAACGAAATAAAAATGTAAATAAAAAGACTAGAAATTAGATTTGTAGTGGATCCGATTTGTTACTTAATACAGTATTACAACAAATCAAAGATAAAAATTTGATGTTTGATGAATGGATTTTTGTATGGTGTCGTTATGCAGTGTTCGTCTGAGGCTGATTGGACCAATTTGCCCCAATGGGGCCCAGCGCTCACAGGGGCCCTGCGCGTTGGTAATTCTAAATAAATGTATCTATATAGATATATTACCAAAGCAATTTTAAAGTGATGGAGGAAATTGTTTAGTTCAATATCAAATAAAACTTAGATAAAGTTTATATCCAAAAGACGTACTCGCGGGTGACCCAGCGTGTAAATGCAGGGGTCCTGTCAAAATGATTTAAATCAGGACCCGTGTTTGCTAGGCCGTTACTGATGTTAAGTACAGGTTTTGAAAATCCGCTAGTCCATTGGGCGATAGCACTATTTGAATATATTTATCGATGAGGATATATTTTCAGTAAACATACGTAAGGATTTTTTTTACTAGTCCTGTGATATAAATCGCAATTGTATGATATGACTAAACTCGAAAAACATGAAAAATGTATCATTTCTTCAGGTATAAAATTAACCCGTCATCCCAACCTCAATACTCACCCACACCTCAAAAAATCAACATAAACAAACAATAAACTGACGACGTTAAAAGAATGCAAACAATTTCGTAATATTACGTCAATAAATAGGTTAAATTGGGATAAGAATTAACATGTTAGTCTCTCCCGTTCTGATTGGCTGGAATGCTTCGTTGGCCAAGTGGTTAGAGAGTACACCTCTGATGCAGGAGGTGGTAGGTTCTCTCAGTGTCCGAGTCATACAAAAGATTTATAAAAATGGTACTGACACCTGACTCGCTTGACTCTAAGCATTAAGAGGTTAGCACTGGTGTCAGGATAATGTGACTGGGTGAGACATCATGCTACATGTCTGCGGCATGATGGCTTCAGTGTTATATATGAATATAAACTTAATATAAACTGCTACAATGCAGACAGTGTAGCTATATGACTGAACAATTGTTGAAGTTTTGTTAAAAATCCAAATCGCACACACTCAGATTGGCTGACTACATAGATTAATATCCTATCAATGCGAATTGCTACATGTGGCTACTAGAACAGCTAGTCAGCTTTCAACATGTATAATGTTCATATGCTGAATGTTATCTGATCATATATATATATATATATATATATATATATATATATATATATATATATATATATATATATATATATATATATATATATATATGTATATATATGTATATATATATATATATATATATATATATATATATATATATATATATATATATATATATATATATATATATATATATATATATATATATATCTTTGTACATTTACGTATTCACAAGGCATTTATATACTTTCAAACACAAGAATTGTCAAAGACCAACATGTACAGAAACAATGCAGATTGCATGCAATCCTTTAAA
The DNA here is from genome assembly GCA_016746295.1 of Potamilus streckersoni. Lineage (NCBI taxonomy): Eukaryota > Metazoa > Mollusca > Bivalvia > Unionida > Unionidae > Potamilus > Potamilus streckersoni. The sequence continues at coordinate 827,994 of JAEAOA010001492.1, read as the reverse complement.
TGAATTTCAAAATTAGTTTTTGCAACTCACATAATTTCCTCGTTTGAAAATACTAGACCTCCACATATTAGTTTAAGACAGCAAAAGTGCCTCGGTAAAGATTTTGTTAGGAAAGTCATGATACAAAAGACAAACACTGAAGCTATGAAAAAAATGGTTAAATTCAGTTATAGATTTATTTTATCATATCCCCCTCTCGATTCTTACTCCCCTCATTTAAGGACGCGGGGATGTAGGAAAGGTCTGATGTACCTTGTATAAAATAGGAAGATGTTCTAATTAAGGCAACCCTTCTTGTTTTGGGACGTGTCCCGTCACGGTGTTCAAATGGGGGCAATCGATTTTACTTGGGACGTGTCCCATCACGGTGTTCAGATGGAGGCAATCGATAGTACTTGGGACGTGTCCCGTCACGGTGTTCAAATAGGGGCAATCGATTTTACTTGGGACGTGTTCCGTCACGGTGTTCAAATGGAGAAAATCGATTTTACTTGGGACGTGTCCCATCACGGTGTTCAAATGGAGGCAATCGATTTTACTTGGGACGTGTTCCGTCATGGTGATCCAAAACAGACGTAACCTTTTTGATTTGGAACGTATCCCGTCATGATGTTCCATTTCATTAGGTATTTGGCTATTTAAAGAGTATAATGTATATCAAGAATCGAGAATAATACCATGTATTTGTACACATCTTGTTAGTTTTGCTTTTAGCATGGATAATTTTACATGCCTTTTTGTGAATACATAAACGTAATTTGTATTTTATAGCCTGGACTTTGCTGATGTGCAGTTAATAATACACAAAACGTCTCTTCTCTGAAAATGTTTATACATCGACACTATTCTACAAAACGATGATTTTATCTGATAAATTTTGAATAGGTGTTTGCTAGTTTCAGATTAGTATCGGATATTCTTGATGACAACGGGATTGGAACCCAGCAGAAGCCATTATTACCACGCGCCGACATAATATAACGTCATTTGGCGTCATGTTATGTGCCAATTCTTCTTCTTTTGGGATTGTCCTCCAACATTGTTTTATGGTCGAGTATTTGAGAAAACTTCCATCGGGAACAATAAAAAAGCTCCTAAAAATTGAAACGACTATTGTGCAATACTGAAATAACATTACGACGAATGCATGTACTGTTCTGTTAAACTGCATCCATAAAAAGCCATACATACCATTGTGTTTCTAATTTATACGCGAAATTTTTTTTATTAGAATTCCATAACATTATTTACTTAGAATTGATGCAAAATATCTTAACGACGAATTCAGCAACTTTCTCAACCAGTATTCAAATATCTGCGCAATCAATATTAATTGATGTGAATGATATATTTCACACTGAAAGAGAATTTTTATACTAATGTATACTGCAGCAGTCGAGGAGACATATCTACAATAATCTATATTGCAACATTAGAGGAGAATTGTTTATACAAATCTATATGGCGATACTAGAGGAAAATTGTTTAGATTAATCTATAATGCAACACTATAAGAGAAGTAAAACCCTTTTAACTGTTAATATGAAAAAGTGTTTTTGTTATTCATTAGTTTAGAAATTTCTTGGTATTTCTGTCCAACACACTGCGTATTAAAATTTGTTTTTGCAAGTTACCATATGATACAATTGTCAAAACTGCGTCAATTTGTTAGAACGCATATAAAGCACTTGTTTGGTACTGGACTTAAATATGCATGGAGAACAGCCATGTCTGTTACATCCAGATGTTTAAAAGAATTTCGTTTTACTGTTTGCCAGTTTTGGTGCTGATAAAAAAAGCGTAAAATTTTTGGATTTCCTGTAATCACGAATCGATTACATTTGTGTAGAGTCATTTTACATTTTTTTGTGTTACTATGAACCATTAATTTATTGTTTAGGTGTTATACTTAATATGAGACATAAGTTATAATGTATTTGATAATTGGAGGAAATTTAACTATGAATTAGGTATAAGGCCTATATTAAACAATACTGGGCCCTACTGTATTAGGAAATCAATGCTCTTTTGTCTTTGGAAAAACCTGTAGTTTTAAAAATATTATCTTGAGTAAAAAGACAAACTTTGTTGAAAGCTGACTCAATTTCCTGCTGGGAATAGCTCTTTTTGTTGATGGTGAGATTTTAATTAGTTTCAAGAATCTTTTAATTAACTTTCATTTGAATGGCAGTGTTCTCAGATGAATGTGTAGTCGAAATAACCATGCTAGAAACATTTCTAAATACTTTGATTTATTTTCTTCTTTCTTTTATTCTGTGCGTGCTGAAGGCGTCTTTGCGTGTTTGCAAATTTTACCTTTAGTTTGAATCAAACAGATGAGATGTACCAGGCTGGTCAACGTTGAACAAGATGTACCAGGTTGGATCAAGTTCAGTAAAATGGAAGAGGTTATACCTAGCTGGACAAGATGAATTAGCCTGGTTCAAGTTAGATCAGATAGAGCAGGTTGGACCAAGTCGGATCTGGTGAACCAGACTGTACATAGTTAGTCAATAAGTACCAGGCTGGACCATATGCACCAGAAGGAACCAGGTTGAACCAGCTGGAGGAGGTTAGATATAGTTGGACCAAATGGACCAGGTTAGACCTGGTTCGACCAAATGGACCAAGTTAGACCAGGTTAGACAAGTTAGACAAGGTGGAACAATTAGACCAGGTTAGCCCTAGTTGGACCAAATAAACCAGGTTATACCTAGTTGGACCAAATGAACCAGGTTAGATCTAGTTGGACCAAATGGACCAAATTAGACCTAGTTGGACCAGATGGATCAGGTTAGACCTAGTTGGACCAAATGGACCAGGTTAGACCTGGTTGGACCAAATGGACCAGGTTAGACCTAGTTGGACCAAAAAGACCAGGTTAGACCTTGTTGGGCCAATTAGACCAGGTTAGAAATAGTTGGACCAAATGGACCAGGTTAGACCTAATTGGACCAAATGGACAATGTTAGACCTAGTTGGACCAAATAGACAAGGTTAGACCTAGTTGGACTAAACGGACTGGGTTAGACCTAGTTGGACCAAATGGACCAGGTTAGATCTAGTTTGACCAAATGGACATAGTTTAATGAAATTTACCAAATTAATCAGACTGAACCAAAATTGAATCAGGCTGGAACATGTGGACCAAATTGGAAATGTTTGCTGAAGATGATTCAGATTGAACATAGTTGGAGAAGATGTGCTAGGTTGGATCAAATCCGACAGTATCCGACATTGAGTCTCAGATGACACCTGACCCTGCACTATCCTTCACTGTCACTGAGGTCACACCCGACCCGGCTCTTACGTGACACCCGACCCGGCAGTAAATAAGCTGGCTTCGCACAATGATTGTACTAATGGTGAAATTTCAAATTCTGCTAACTTCTAAAATACTTGACTTAGACTGAATTAATCCTTGAGAAAACTTCAGAATTACACCGTATATCTATAGATTTGTATAAAATGTCAACGATAATGGCAAATTCTGACAAAATTACTCTAACTAGATTTTAGTGTTGGTTCTGAGTTCATTAAGTTGTACTGCCAGAGATTTGTATATGTATGGAAGTTCTTTGTCAGAAATTGTCAAATTTTCAGTCGATATTGGATGCATGGTATGTACATAGTCTAATTCATATATATATATATATATATATATATATATATATATATATATATATATATATATATATATATATATATATATATATATATATATATATATATATATATATATATATATATATATATATATATATATATATATATATATATAAGCTTTTGAGAAATTCTACTCAGCCACAACTAGGCCCACTATTAGATATGATACTATTTGTGGGAACTCGTCATCTCATATAAGCTTTGTAGACATTATGCAATCAATTATAGGCGTCATTTGCATATATCATATGGGAACCTGGAATCTAAGATAACCTTTGTGGATATCATAATATATCGGGAACGCGTCGTCTTAGAAAGTTTACAGTCTGAAAGAAGCATACACTATACAATATGGGATCTCATCGCGCGGTGTGATAGATTCATTTCGATGATGTTATTTGTCCTCCATCGACACCATGACTAGAAAATATTTTAGAAACGTACCGTCAGATATAAAAAGTCCAGATGATATCGTTTGATAGTGTTGCAAACAAGGGTACAGATATTATCGTTTCAAAATATTGCCAAAAAATGGAACATATATTATCGTTTCATAATATTACCCAAAAGGGCATTGATTTTATCGTTGTACAATGTTGCCACAAAGTGAATTAAGAACAAATCGAAATATCAACAAAATTGCTATTTGATTCACTAACATGAATGAAACCATCAAAAGGTATTTACATTTTTGTTATTAGCACATACTGCAATCGAAGGCTTTGCTCTGAATGGATTTCTATAAATATTATATTTACTTCAAGGATAATCTCGACAATAACTACAAGATCGTCCATGTATGTATGTATGTATGTATGTATGTATGTATGTATGTATGTATGTATGTATGTATGTATGTATGTATGTATGTATGTATGTATGTATGTATGTATGTATGTATGTATGTATGTATGTATGTATGTATGTATGTATTTGTGTATGCATGCATGTATGTTTGTACGTACGTATGCATCCATCCATCCATCCATCCATCCATCCATCCATCCATCCATCCATCCATCCATCCATCAATCTATCTATCTAAAAATAGAATAATGTATACCCAACAAGCAAGGCCTCCAGACTGGTTCACATTTGCATTCATCATATATAAAAATCGGTTCTGGTACAAATACAACATATCACAATTTGTGGCATTTTTTCTGTTACTGTAGGTGGATTGGAGACAGATATATAAGGAAAGACACAAATATGGCTTCTCAAAGATAAGAGTCAAAGCACTCTGAAATGACCAGCAATGGAATATTTCACTTTCTGTCTGGTTGAATAATTAACGAGCACCACCCGATCTTTACTTCTGTCTGATTCCAGAAAGGCCGAGCAATACATGAATTTGAGATATATTCATGTGTCAGGGAAAATTGCTATATATCAGGTCAACGTGTGGTATGTTCATACGTCAGGGAAAATTGCTATATCTCAAATTATACTATTGTATATTCATACGTCAGGAAAAAGTGATGTCAAGTCATACTCACCATTTTATTTATATGGGATCTATCAAAATACATAACGTTGTTGCTTATAAAGTTTACATGTAAACGTGAATATCACTTTGTATTAAATTGGTTCATTTCTTGACGGCTACATCTCTTGTCCAAAACGGAAGTGAGTCTTAACAGGTATGACATACATCCAATAACCATTTCAACCAATCCTTCCAATTCAAAGGCTAAGTTTTATTTATTTGCGATTCAGAAAACTATTTTCTTCATGCTTGTCAAGAAAACCTGAATTTGCTTTATAATTGTCATCCGAATATGTACTATGGCGTCATTTACCATAACGTTATTTACCATATAGATTTATTTACCATAGCGTTATTTACGATATAGCGTTATTTACCATAGCTACGATATAGCGTTATTTACCATAGCATTATTTACGATATAGCGTTATTTACGATATAGCGTTATTTACTATAGCGCTATTTACCATAGCATTATTTACGATAGCGTCATTTACTATAGCGTTATTTACCATGGGGGTTATTTACCATAGGTTTATTTACCATATAGCATTATTTACCATAGCGTTATTTAGTAAAGATCTTAATGATGTACATAATACACTTTTAGCGCATGTTGCACTCGAATGTAGTATAAACTTTTCTCACGTATACTTTGTAGCATGTTAACAAATATTAAAACATTACAGCCTACTTATCGCTATTGCTTGCTACATTATTGTAACGTCTAATTGATCAAGTAGATGACACCCACCTTCCATCGCTACGACTGTCTGGCGATCGATAGAAGGAAGCAGATAGCGATCTCCGCTCTGTGTTGGTCATTTACACAGTGTAAGCATCCAACTCGCGTGAGATTCTGTGATACACTGTGAGTAAAGTCTTTTCTCCGAAAGTAATGGAGACTATAGATTCAGATAAAAAGATTATGGAAAATATCAGTCTATTGAAGATTCCACACATCTACTCCTTCCTGATCACATAAAAGTGGCCACAAAACGAAACATTTGGCGTGTTGTTTATTTCATCGTACATTTAGATAAGATTGAAGGATCTTGAAGAGAAGTTTACCCGTTCAACAATGATAAGCAACGACTCAAGAAAGAAAAAATACATATCTTACTGTATAAAGCATGACTTAGCGGATTCTGAACGTTCATCAGTCTACATTATGGATGTTCCTTGTCAATATATCTATGTACTATTTAGTGACGGAGAGAGCAGAAAGTAAAGATATTTGGACTGTAGTTAATTGTCAGTACAGGAACTTATAGACGACACAAGAATGTGGGTATTAAATTTGCTTGTGATCCTTGGAAACATCAATGGTAAGTTCTTATATACTTACAAGGAAAAAATACGTTTTTTTTTTTAAAGAAATAATGGAATGATCGGATCCTTATTTGCTCAGATTTTTTTTTATGAAAAGGTGCAATTAGGCAACATGAAAATGTTTGTTCAATTGACTTTTCAAAATTTGTTCTGAAGCTGTATCAATTTATGTCGTGTGTGGGAAGCAATGAATAAATATATTCATAAATCAGATATATTGATGAAATATTCCGTTAGGTCATGATGAGAGACCGTCTGTACAGCGAAAGCGATTTATTTCTCATGGTCATGGTTTTACATTATACCAAAAAGGTACATAATGAAATTTACTGATATATACCACCCACAATTGGGAACAGAAACGAAAATATATACTATGCCATTTACTGGTATATACAAACTACAATGAGAGAAAGAAATGAAAATAAATTATATAAAATTTACTGATATATAGTAATTATGATTAGAGACAGAAATGAAACATCACATGTTATTTGGTAGCAATTTTATCTTCTCTTTTAACATCTTCAATGCTATGTATTTCATCTTAAGGTATACTATATCTTTAAAAGAGTCACTGATTGTCTCTAAGTTAAAGAGATCATATACTTATATTGGACGCTCTGTAAAGTTAGTTGTAATGTACCTTCAACATCTTCATCGTTATATATTTAATTTTCAGTGATAATATACGTATATCTCCATTGTCATTTCTTTAATCGTGAGTGATAATTTATCCATAATATCTCAATTGTCATGTCTCTAATTTTCAGTGACAATGTATCCATAACATTTTCTTTCTCTCTATAGATAGGTTATAATATACAATTTCGAAGTTTTTCAATTTTTATTCTCTATTTAAAAGCTATAGTCTAAATCGGATGCCAGAAAGTAATAATTTATCCAATACATTATTCACTATTTTTAGTTGATACCAGTAAATAATACTAGATTGTCCAATGCAGTAATTACCTCTTTCCAATTGATACAAGAAAGTAATAATATATTTTCTAATGACATATTCACTTATTTCATTTGGTACCAGAAAAAAAAAATTATTGACTAATTAATATTCACCAGAAAATAGTTTGTCCAATACAATATTCATTTCAATTTATACCAGACAATACTAGATTGTCCGATGCATCTTTTCTTTCCAACTGATACATTACAGAACCTTAATTCATGAAGTGACCTTTTTCTTTGACGAGGTGTAAATTAACATCAATATTTCAGCACTATATTCCATTTTATTGTCATCAATCGATGGCTTGACCAGTCGAGTGATTGTGATAGTTGACGGTTAAAAGTATTTGACACCATTTAATGCCAGTGGTTTAGGATTTCATTAGCGGGATCATTATTCGATATTAGAGGCGTTGCAAGACTTAAACAAATTGATATGCCATTGGTTGATACGATGTAACTGTCTGGAACAATGTGCATGAGTGATCATTGATTATATCAGGGAATATAGTTATCCCCTATAAGCTTCCATTATGAACAGAGTGAATGACAATTTACTTCAGATGCATTCGTTATTACAAAACTGTGGCGCTGGGCATTGTTCACTATATATATTCTACAGGTAAGATGGATTATAAAGTGATAATTTTAAAGGTTCTAACGATTTATTTATCCTAATCGGTTTCCCCACTCCCAAATGTTTACACAATTATATATAACAAAATATGTATGTATGTATATATGTATGTATGTATGTATGTATGTATGTATGTATGTATGTATGTATGTATGTATGTATGTATGTATGTATGTATGTATGTATGTATGTATGTATGCATGCATGCATGCATGCATGTGCGTGCGTATGCATACATGCATGCATGCATGCATGGATGCATGTATGTATGTATGTATGTATGTATGTATGTATGTATGTATGTATGTATGTATGTATGTATGTATGTATGTATGTATGTATGTATGTATGTATGCATGCATGCATGCATGCATGCATGCATGTATGTATGTATGTATGTATGTATGTATGTATGTATGTATGTATGTATGTATGTATGTATGTATGTATGTATGTATGTATGTATGCATGTATGTGTGTGTATTTATGTATGTATGTATGTATGTATGTATGTATGTATGTATGTATGTATGTATGCATGTATGTATGTATGTATGTATGTACGTACGTACGTACGTACGTATGTATGTATGTATCTATGTATGTGTGTGTATGTGTGTGTATGTATGTATGTATGTATGTATGTATGTATGTATGTATGTATGTATGTATGTATGTATGTATGTATGTATGTATGTATGTATGTATGTATGTATGTATGTATGTATGTATACATTTTCAATATTTTTGTTTATATTACGTGACAGCTGAAAAAGGGCGTTGATAAGAGGTGACATTAACATGCTCTGAAAATAGCTGTACGTGTGACAGGTATGATTGGCCGGAATACTTTCATGGCATTGTCGAAATGCAAGTAAACATTTGACACTGAGTGGAAAGTCCTTAATATTTTCTCTGCCTATCCAAACATGTTACGGCAAGAATACTTCCATCAATGATCGCGACGATAAGGAAACAAGTGGAAGATTTTCAGAGCTTGCCAGACATGCAAGAATTTGTGTAATTTCTGATTATTCTTAACATAAATACTAAAAATAATATTTGATGATCCCAAAAAGATGGTAGGTAACTAAATTATCCACAAGTGATCGTATGCACACTTTTATTGCCGTATCCATAGAAACAGGATCGTGTTCATGTGATATATATATCCAGTCACGAATTTTTCACATCAGTTAAAACGTTGTTTATTTGTGTTGTTTAATGTTTCAGTAACTCAAGAATTGCCAGCAGATATTATCTTCAAACGGTAGCTGCAAGCTATCGATACATTAAAAATGTAACTCTTACAGCTTGACTTGAAACCACTTGTGTATTGACGTAATGATTTTGACAGCATGAACTTTCAGCACTTTAAATCTAGCAGAAAATGAACAAGGTAGTTGCACATTTTAATTTCTTCCCTAGGTCTTGTTTCTTTATGGAAACAACAATATTTCAGTGCCTAATCACTATGTAAACATAATGTTTGTCCAAATCATGTGCGTTGCATGGGTAACCAGATGTTACTATTTACATTATTCTTCGTTGTTAAGGCAATTCTTCATTTCAAGTCATACTTTGATCTGGTAATAGCTTTTTGAATTGTCACTATATTGATTTCGTAATCACAATTTATTAGCAAACCTGTTTTTCTTTAGCTATTCGATTCACGTCTATTTGAGTGCAAATTTTACCTTGAAACAGTGTCATGCGATGTCGATCAGCCCTTTAAAAGAATTCAGTAAAATATTTTTGAGACGAAAAGAGCTTAGCCTGTTTGCTTCAACCTCAAGCACTCCCCAACGCCTCCGCATTTTAAATTTTGTTGCCATCAAATAATGAATGTGAAAGTGTTTCTGTCGTCTTATTGACTGGAAAAAATTAAAATTGATTATATTTCTTGCAGATTTCATTTCGTTGTTACACATGATGATTGTGGAACATACAATTGGTGGTTTTCAGTAGAGGTTAGATGCTCATAACATTCTCTAACTACAATCTGACAATAAATCTGCTTGCGCTTCTGGTATATTAGATCTGGATTAGATAATGATTGGATCCGGATTAGATCAGGATTATATTACGCAGAATCGACTTAGCAGCTGATATCTCGGAAAACTGCCTATAATTATTTCGGAAGTTATATTGTTGTGTCTGTCTGCTCCGTTCAATCGAAGGTCTTGTAAAAGGTGATCACCCATCAAACTGAAGTTGTTCTATGTTTAAAAAAATCTGAGTAGAAAAGAGTGGTCATCGAGACATCAAACATCGCAGGAGCAAAATTTACACGCAGAATTATTTTCCTGGTTATGAAGAAACCCCGAGCTGTTACTAACAAAGTGTTTCGTTTATTATATGATTTAAATATAGTGTCTTAATACGTGTAAAATAAAATAAAAAAACAGTAACTTAGATTAGTAGAATACTAATTTAAAACTAAAACCGTTCCGACAAAAATAGCTAGAGATAGATTTCATCATGAATATGCGCACGTTTTAGGTGTGCCTCCCACTTTCTTCTCACCCCCCCATTAATGTTCGACAACATTGCTAACCTACCTACCTACTAGCTCTCGTGAAGCTGTACCATATGTAATAACCATTTCTCTCAATCAGTATATACATAAAATACCTACATAAAATACTTAGATAAAATACCTGCTGAAATGTATATTTAAAAATACATACATAAAGATACCTATACAAAAACTAATTATACCGTATATAATGACCATCTTTCTCAATCAGTGCTAATATACCCCTAAAATACCTAGCTAAAAATCCCTACATAAAAATACCTATATAAAGCTCATACCAATCAGAATGACCATCCCAGTGGCGTCACTAAGGGGTGCGGGGGTGAGGACCTAATGGGACGCCATCACAGGGGATGACACGTAAATGACTGTCTATACAATTTTTTAATTTTTGTGCAGGAAAGAGGTCCATGGGGTGAGATCATTGAATTACCATGCTGGGTGACACCAACCCTAGTGACGCCACTGGTTACCATCCCTCTCAATCATTGCTAGGAAATCATCAAAACAACTTTCATGAACAAAATATTACTCATTAGAAAGCCATCTTGATGCAAAATAATGGTCAGGAAGACTATAGAATTTGCAATTAAAAGTTATGTTTCCATATAATATCATATATATATATATATATATATATATATATATATATATATATATATATATATATATATATATATATATATTTAAAATTATGAAGGATACAATGTTGGCAAGAACACATTTTTTAGTTATATTATTCTGTCGCATTATCTAAATCATTCTCGTGTCGTGGTATTTGATAACTATTGGTCATAATTTCGCATTATCAAAATTATTCTCGTGGTTGTGGCATATGATAATTATTGATTACGATGTCTCATTATCGATATCATTCTCCTGGTCGTGGTATTTGATAAGTATAGATTATCATGCCGCATTATCAAAATCATTCTGGTTGTCGTGATATTTGATAATTCTTGATTTCAATTTATTTCCGTATACTTCGTACTGGTTTAAACTGGTACGACAACAATGTTCGACTTTCTTTTTACGTTTTGTAGTACTATATGAAATTCAAAGGTCGGCGCTTACAAAACTGGTGCTATATGAAAATGAAAAGCCGGGGCTTACTGACTGGTAGCAGATGAAGTTGAAGGGTCAGGGATTACCAAATCGGTGTCCTATGAAGTTCAAAAGTCGGGGCTATTTGATTGATGCCATATGAAGTTAAAATTCTGGGTGTACTGACTGATGCCATATGAGTTTGAAAGTCGGGGCTTATAAAACTAGTGCTATAAGAAGTTTAAAAGTTTGGGCTTACTGAATGGTGATTTAATACCATATACGGCTGATTATCATTCTGTTAAATGCACATAAACAGCTAAATCATCTCTTGCTCCTGCCATTCCTTGTTTTCTTTCCTTTATTTTTTTTTTATGGATATCTATTTTCAGACACACACGATAGAAGTCATTTTAAATAATTATGTTGGATTGTTTCAAAGTACGTCTGAATCAATCACGTCTCAGGAACAATACAGGTTAAATAATATTCGGAGAGATCGTGATTGATTTTGTACGGTTATTTTGATCTTAATACGGCAACCAATATGCATTACTGACGATAAATATTAAGTGTTTTACAAATCCTTGCCAGCGGCACTTTGGATAAATCGACTCAAAGAGAGAAAATCTAATCTCAAGTGACTTTCATTTCGTGTTAAATACACCCAAAATGGTTTTCCGGTAATTTTCACCAATTTACATAAATTATAAAGCTATTTGAACCGGTTAACTTAGCAAGTTTATTTCGATTTTAATATTGTGTGGCGTATTAATGATGACCATGTTTTGTGAAACATCAAGCAATACATTTATTTTCTCCAAAACATGCCTTCGTTTCTTGTTTGGTTTTTATGGCGCTTTTAACCTATACCTGCTATATAGTCGAACTAAAAACGTATAAGAATGTAAGACCGTAAGAAACATGCTAGTTTTAAGTAAGCAGTCACTATGGTACACCTTGCTTAATCTCAGAAACTTGCGAAATTTCGATAGCAGTGGGCGCGTTGGTCTTTCAGTTCGTTGAATTGAGAATAAGAATATATTGCACAACAGCGTAATTTAGCAATATCATGGTACGCCTACGGTCTCAAAATACGTTCCCGAAATGCTTGTTTTGCGCAAGCGCAATAGTTTCCTTATTAGATGCAAATTTCTTAGACTTGCATGAAATATTATCCATATGGATAACCTTAAAAAAAGTCCAAACCACCGATCCTCCATGACGGTAATGACAAAACTCTAGCCTTTCATCAAAATATTTTAGCCAATATTCCGCGTAAGAAATGATATTTTAGACTTTACCAATTTACTGGAAAAATTTCCAACCTTTTAATTGGTCAGAATATCGAAATTCACAAATCCATAATTTTGATTGGTTAGAACATTGAAGTCCATTACTCCAGCTTTTTGATTGGATATAATTTCGAATTTAACAACTGCATTACTTTTTATTGAAGAGTATTGCAATTAATTACTATAGGATTTTGATTGGTCAGATTATCGAAAGTAACAAGTCTTATGTCGTAGCATTGGTTATCGATGTCAAGAGTCTGATCGACCTCGGTGTTATAGCCCGAAGGGAGTGAACAATTAAAACATGAACTTAATGGATACAATAAATAGAGATCTAGACAGAGTTATATAATAGAACAGCACAAACCCCAGTACTCAGAATTTCAATATTTAGGTCAATACAATAAAATTGTACAAGATATTTGAAGGATACACTTCTATTGGAAGTAATTACATAGAATTATTGCAAATGCAATTAGCAGTGCCGTTTACACATATATGACAAATTCAACATAAAATCGAATAAGCGATAAGAATTATCCAGTATGCCTGCATAAAGTGATGACTGGTTGCTGGTAACTCCAGATTAAAATACAGATAGGAGGATGTGTTTGATTTATTCCTATGGCTTTCCATATGTATCTGCCTACAATGCACCTTCCTCTCTCTCTGTCTGTCTTTCTGTCTGTCTCTCTGTCTATCTGTCTGTCTGTCTCTGTCTCTCTCTCTCGTTTTCCTCCTCTCACAGGATATTAAGTGCATGCAATACTGATCGTCTCTCCTACTTCCCCTGGAAATGTTTCCTTTTAAAATAATTCAAACACAGTCGTACTTTGCTAGAAACACGATTTATTTAATAGATCCTAACATAGTAACGGTATTTTAATGTATTGCATTTTGGTCTGATTACCATTACTAATCATACGAAAGAATAGTCTGCTCTCTTGCCTCTTATAACTAACCCCAATATTGTTAGCTATTAATCACAATCTCGACTAATGTGGGCCACATGCATGCAAGAATAAAAAAGCCGTATGGTGCCTATTAGTCCTTCAATGCCACTACACCGATTCGTATGTTAAGGTAACTCGCATTCTTAGTTAGGCAAGATTTACCAATTGTCTTATTTGCATTATATGCGAACTAACAATCCATCGGCATAAACATCCTAATGACATAATAATAATCAATTCTTAGCATATATAATTCATATCATTTAAGACCAATAAATTCAATTAATTATCTTAAGACTCATACTAACAAAAATTAATGTACAAAATTCCTAGAATACATGATTCAAATAACATTCAAGACAAATAAATTCAAACAATTAACTTAAGACTCATATCAAGGAAACAATGCATGAAACTAAGATATCGTACTTAGAGATTCACTTGCTTTAATAGAGTCGTCTCATTACCTTTTTTCCGTGTCTCTCAAAGACTTCCAAACCCGTTCCTTGAACAATTGTACCCGAAAATACTTCTTACCATTCCCAGAGTCCAGATTTCCTGCCTTCATCTGAAAACTCAGACTGACTAATTTTGCGATGTTGGACATTTATTGAATACGAAATATCGCATGAAACCACACTCCAGGCCATTACGTATCCAATCGGAATTTAGTTTTATCTAACCGCCGTTATTTACATACACCCATGCAGAGTTTGGAGAATTTCACGTTCTTCCCGTTTTCCTTAAATATAGATCCCTAATGTGTTTAAACTTGTGATAAATATTTGAACTAGTACAAACGCTGTTTCTGCAGTATTTTAACCTTTGGTATTTTATACATATGAAATAAATTCACATCCTCATGGCTAGTTCGCCTGACACAGTTATCAGACGTACCCCAGTTAAGAATGAATAATATCCCCAACAGACGGATAAATGTAACGTTTTCTGGCACCTACCATTGATTTAATTTCGTGGCAAATCACAGACATCAACTTAAATGGCTATATGTCTTGTAATGACATCGGCAAAGTTCACTCCCTTAGTAAGATTCGGAGTCGAATAAAATTTCATGCCGGAGTGATCTGAAATATTTTAATTGCTCTCTTCACTAATAGTTTTTACTTTGGGTTAAAGCTTTAAATTTCAAAGCAAATAAAATAGTATCAAAAGCTATATGTACCAAACTTTCTTGAGAGAAAGGTAGACATTAGAGACATCTGGATGGTTGAAGAAAGAAACACATAACACAATTATTCAAATATTTTTGCTGTTCGTGCACAAATCTTTCAATGAAGAAAAATAAGAAAAAGATGGATACTTACATTTGACCAAAAGTCTTTAGTATCATTATTCTATAAGTCATATACAAACCGAAAATTTAGTTATTTAGTCATCATTGTCTCATCTAAGACATAAGACTGCAACTATCTTCCGCCATTAAGGTCAGTCTTGTGCAATGGATTGTGCCTGGATCCAGTAAAGTCCCATCTCTTCCAGCTCGGTCATCACCCTCCCTTAGTATGTCATCATTGTCTGTCTGCTTTTGCGCTCACCAGCTTGTGTAACCTTGGGTATCCGTTCTTGGGGCATCAACAGCACGTGCCCGAACCATTTTATCCTTTGCATCTTGATTTCTAGGGAAATTTTGTCACATCCGGTCAATTCATATTGATTCACATTGGAGATTTGGTTTGGTTAATAGATGACACAGATTTTACTGTTGTAGCTATTGAGAAATAAATTTTCTCTGTTCATGTCTGTCTTCACTACCCTCTAACCGACTTCACGTTGTTAAATCTAATATTTGTCTTGAGGTGAGATTGTTTTGACTTCCATTAAGCACCACTGGCTTTATTAAACATGGCTTTGATGTGCAAAGTACGAATAATTACATTTGTCAGTTATATACAAAAATAGCTGATTACACTTAGTTTAAGGTCATTAATACCAATATTTGTAAGTCATATATACACATAAATAGTACATTTAACATAAGGTCTTTGATATTATTATTCTGCCAGTGGTATACAAGGGATGGATATTTGCATTTAACTTCAGTTCTTGAATAATATTGTTATGTCTGTACAATACAAAAAAGGATAATTATATTTAACTACATGTATTTGCTATAGATTTTCTGTGAATCATTCCAAATTGTGAAGAATACATGTTATACTTTCTCTTTACAGCACATAATTTAACACAATGTTCAATTGGACAATTATAATAAATTTGTTTTTGTTTCGTAGCAATGGTAACACTGGTATATAAACATCTATATTTAATGATGTAGTAGCATGACTACATTCAAGTTTTACAGTTTATCAGGGTGTAAACACTAAGGTAACATTTCATGGCAACAAACTTCACAAGAATGCATTATGTTTAAGTAACAAACACCGATATTAGCGTATGTAAATGTATTTACAAATGTGTATTCCGTTTTAATTATGCGAATAAATCCTATAATTTTCAGGAGTGCACTTGTTTTCTGTATTAACTTTACTTATGTTTTCATCTACTCAATATTTTCTCGTTTTTTTCAGAGATTGTGTTTTATGTTTACTGGTTGTCTTAAATAAATATATTGCCCAAGTTTCCCTGCCTATTGCATCAATAGTGAAGCTTGATATGGGCATCCCACTCAGAGTTTCCCTGTCCATTATATCAATATTGTAGGTAGATGTTGGCATCCAACTCAAAGTTTCCATGATTATTATATCAACAGTGTAGCTAGATGCTGGCATCCCACTCACAGTTTCCATGTCTATTATATCAATATTGTAGGTAGATGTTGGCATCCCACTAACAGTTTCCATGTTTATTATATCAATAGTGTAGCTAGATGTTGGCATCCCACTCACAGTTTCCATGTTTGTTATATCAATAGTGTAGCTAGATGTTGGCATCCCACTCATAGTTTCCATGTTTATTATATCAATAGTGTAGCTAGATGTTGGCATCCCACTCATAGTTTCCCTGTCCATTATATCAACAGTGTAGCTAGATGTTGGCACCCCACTCATAGTTTCCATGTCTATTATATCAATAGTGTAGCTAGTACATTGTAATCTTCAGAATCCATAAATCCTATTTTTATCAATCTGCTGTCGAATATCATCTTCCAGATTATCGGTTATTGCCACTTAAAAAAACAAATAAATTAAAAGAAAAAAAAACATACACTTAACGAATCCATCTCAATAAATGTACTATGTACTGGCCATTTAAGTTTGTGGCAGGGGACCAACAGTATCACAAAGAACAGACCCAAACATGGAACTTCAGCAATGTAACTGAACCAAGAAGCATGAATCACAAGTCACTAGTTACTGAGAAACGTAGATGATTTAATCATCAAAACTAATACACATACACAGATGCCTGAAATGCGGCCAATAATTCTTCAGAAACGGTCTATAATGCAATAACTGTTACTAAGTCAAATGAGCTTGACATATAGGTCATTGATATTTCGTTTTGATTGTAGGTGTTGTATTCATCCAGACGCATGGACAGTCATGTATGACTCTATAGTCTATGATGCTTGGTAAAATGGACATTATAAAACATTTACAATTTTTACTGATGGATGGACGGGAATCAGACGGATAAGAGTTAACTCCATGAACCACAATTATATTAACGGGAAGAAAATACTAAATACAAAATTCTTTAGCTTCCCCCCAAAATGAAAAATGTCCCTCTTTGAAGCTGAATGATTATTTACCGACACCACTGATACTCCTAAAATGTAATAAAATTTGTTTGATTAAGTGTCCATATAAACCTATAATATATTGGCACCAATGTGCTTGATCTAGTACAAATTTAAATGTCATTAAATAGGTCAAATAAGCCTAATCCAGTACTGATTCAAATCACAATACAGTGTAACAGCTGTGCTTCATCCAGTGCCAGTTTAAACAAATCACAAAATGTGCTGGTTCCAGTGCCAATTAAAACCTTTCAAAATGCCACAAATGTGCTTTATCCAGTCCTTTTTTGAACCTATCACAAAATGTCACAGATGTGATTAAACCGGTGCCAAATTAAATCATAATAAAATGCCACAATTGTGCTTGATTCAGTGCCAGTTTGAACATATCAAGAAAAGTTACAAAGTTCCTTGATCAAGAACCAATTTAAAACTATGATCAAATGCGCTTGATCCGGTGGCAATTTAAACCACTCGTAAAATGTCAAATGTGTGCTTGATTCAGTGCCACATTGAACATGCCAGATCATGTCATAAATGTGCTTGATCCAATACCATTTTAAACCTATTACAAAATGTTACAAATATGATTTCTCTAGTGCCAACTTACATGCTCATCATTCTATGTTATAGGTTCAGAACACGCCCATCTCTTTTCAGAACGATGTAGGATTAAAGATGATGTTTTAAATTTATTATGTGACTGCCAATATCGTAGTGCCACTGAAAAAGGTCAATTAAAGGTAACATTATGACACACTTAAACTGTTTTACTATCTAAAACACTGCACTTAAGGGACCCTCGACAAAAAACCTTGCTTTTGAGTAATAAAGAAGCAATTCGGAATCTTTTTATTCATCGGACATATTAGCAAAATTTACGGCCTTTATGTATTTCCAAATGGAACAGCCATAAATAAAAGGGAAAAGTACAAAAATATCTTATATTAATCAGGCGTTGTCTTAAAGGATGAATGTATTAGTAGCTGTAGGATGTGTGACGCTGCAAGTACTAAATAGGGTTCAGTCAAAAGCAAATGGAATGGTGTTGTAGTAGATTATTATTGAATGAACACTATGGGGAGGACTATCACATGGTGATCGGTTTCTTGACATGACATGTCACAACTGTCAACATGACTTGTTCTTTTAACAAATGGTTAAGTTTTGTATTTCTAACGAAACCCAAGTTATATAAGGTGTTATGTAATGTATTATACTTATAAGGTATGGGATAAATTCTTCAAAATAACGAAGCAATGACTGATATGCAAACAGCTAAAAAAAAGAAAGATATAACTAAAATTAATGTTCTTTATAATGCAGGTAAAGTGCGTAACAATCGGAGTTTTATTGTTATAGAAACTGTCATAATGTCGAAAATTATGAGCCCGTAGTTTTCCAGAAAAAATAATTATTAGGGATATTTTTTAAAATCAGTATAAAGAGATTAATTGCTTTCTTTAGTGATGTAATTTGACCTGTAGTGATGCTTTCTTCTAGTCATGTAATTGGACCTGTTGTGATGCTTTCTTCTAGTGATGTACTTAAACCTATTGTAATTGCTCTTTTTTCTAGAGATTTAATTGAACCTGTAGAATTTGCTCTCATCTAGTCATGTAATTGGACCTGTAGTAATTGCTCTTTTCTAGTGATGTAATTGGATCTATAGTAATTGCTTTACTTTCTAGTGATGTAATTGATCTATAGTAATTGCTCTCTTCTAGTGATGTAATTGGACCTGTAGTAATTGCTTTCTTTTCTTGAAAAGTGATTAGACCTTTAGTAATTACACTCTTCTATTGATGTAATTGGATCTGTAGTAATTCTCTACTGGTCCAATTACATGACTAGAAATAGTTAATCTTTTCTAGTAAAGCAATTCGACTTTTAGTAATTGGTCTCTTGTAGTGATTTAATTCGACCAGTAGTAATCTCACTCCTTTACTGACGGAATTGAACCTATAGCAATTGTTCATTTCTAGTGAAGCAATTAGACCTCTAGGAATTGCTCTCTTCTAGAAATGTAATTTAACCTCTTGTGATTTCATTCCTCTAATGATGTAATTGAGGTTGTAGTAATTGCTTTCCTCTAGTGATGTAACTGAACCTGTAAAATTCGTTCTTCTTCTAGTGATGTAATTGGACCTGTAGTAATTGCTGTCTTGTGGTGATGTATTTGGATCTATAGTAATTGCTCCCTTGTGGTGACGTAAATGGACATGCTGTAATTACTATCTTGTAGTGATGTAATTGGACCTTTAGACATTACCTACAGGAAGATTATGAACTATTGCACACTGACAATTCGCCATTAAGTTTAATACATCCCACTGACAATTCGCCATTAGGTTTAACACATCCCACTGACAATTCGCCATTAGGTTTCACAGATCACACTGATAATTCGCCATTAGATTTAACAGATGACACTGACAATTCGCCATTAAGTTTAACACATCACACTAACAATTCGCCATTAAGTTTCACACATCCCACTGACAATTCGCCTTTAAGTTTAAGAGATCACACTGATAATTCGCCTTTAAGTTTAAGAGATCATACTGACAATTCGCCATTAAGCTAAACACATCACACTGACAATTTGCCAACAGATCACAGGATCTGCTATCATTTGATTATGTGAAATATTCTTTGGATTTAACCTCTCTGCTGTATATGCTTAGTATATGCATGTGCTCATTGTTTGGTATTTTCGTAGTCTTTACATGTGAGTACTGTATGGTATACGTTTAGTTCATGCATATATGCAGTGTATATATGCATGTAACCACTGCTTTTTATATATTTGGTCTATACATGTAGTCATTGTGTGGTATATGTTTAGAGTATGCATTTAATCATCGTGTGGTATCGTTTAGTTTATGCATGTAACCACTGTGTATTATATGTTTTGTATATGCAGGTAACAGCTATGTGATATGTTTAGTCTATGCATGTAACCAGAGTGTAGTATGTTTAGTCTATGCATGTAAGCACTGTGTGCTATATGTTTAGTCTATGCATATCTGTAGTGTGTGGTATATGTTTAGAGATTGTTTCATCACGCATTGACTGTATGCATTCAATGTTTAGCACACGGAAATGAAAAATAAAACCCCATGTCAACCTAATAACTATTATATTTATGAACTAAGGCTACTAATATGGACAATGGGGTATTATAAATTGTATTGTAATCTATGTATCAACTCCTTGCAAGATTTCTCCTCCACCAATCAACTCCTCTTACCCCCGCAATAAAACCCCCAACAACCTCCCTCCAAAAAAAGAACAAAGTTGTTTACGACAATGATTTTTTTTCAACAGAAACATATTAAAAATCGAAATATTCATGCTAATTATATCAGTCATTTATACTGTAACACGCACCTAACAACTGATCGAAACAAGCAACACCTGCGTGAGGTAGGATTGATGCTGATGAGTTTCTAATTCCATGGTCCGGGAGACAACAGCCGACGTTGCTGTTGAGTCCTTAAATGCGCCAATACAACAATTAATTGTCTTCTAATCAACTAACGACCATACACTCAGGAAATCTTAATTTTCATTTGCACGTTTTTCTTGCTTCACCTCCCCAAGACTTACAAAAATGGTACTAATAACTGCCTCGCTTGACGCTCAGCATTAAGAGGTTAGTGTTTGGACTGGTCGGCGTGGTGTCAGGATATTATGACTGGGTGGGATATTATGCTACATGTCTGCGGCATGATGCCCCAGTGATAGACATCACTATAAACATCCACATTGCAGATATCGTAGCGATACGACTGAAAAATTGTTAAAACTACGTTAAAAATCATAAACACCACACCAACACCTCTTTTCTAAGCCGCAGATCAATATTTCACGCCATGTGCCACAAAAGACCTAAAAACACGTAATTAATCTTATCTAAAATATTCAAACACTTATACGTTAGAATATCCCGAGAACTGCTTATGTAAAAAAAATTCGAGAGAGTTCATTTAACGAAATCTTTTCGTGGTTTTAGATAAGTCTTCCCATCAGGGACTTCTCATAATAAAACAAACACTCACTAAAATCTAACAAAACAGGAACTTCCCATAATGAAACAAATGATCATTAAAATATAACGAAACATTGACTTCTCGTAATGAAACAAATAAACACATAAGACCAACAAAACTATAAACGGAAATGTAAATGCAAATGACATATGCCTTAGATTTATTAAAATAAATTATAGCTAAGGACCGTAAACAATACAATAAATATTTCTAAAAAGAGCACGTACGTTAAATACGTATTTTAAAAGGGATAGTTTTATAATCAAACGAAAGTGTCTACATAAAGAAACAGCTACACAATTATATCAAACTGATTTTTTTTACAAAATTATTTGGGAGGCAATGCAAAGAATCCGTACTGATTGTTAGTTGTCATCCTACAGCCCTGGCATAATGGGGGATGGATCAATTACTTTAGAAGATACTGTGGATAATAGATAAGTTGGTATTTGTTTACGCCGAGAGGGACCTACTTTACTTCATCCAACTTCCCATGCATCACCAAAAGTGCTAGCTGAGTCAATCTATCCCTAGGGTAAATGGTGAATATAATTGTTTTGGATAATTGATGGGATTTTGATGAGGCACTTCTTTTATTCGTCAACTGATCAGCTATAAACTAATTTGTCATGAAAACCTAAATGTTTAATTTATGTTTCCCCAGCGCTAAGGGTGATGTATTGTTTTCTTAACGGATTGTGTTCATGAAGGTTGAAAATCTTGTTGTCGCCTCTTCTCACGAATGCATGGTTATATCAACATAGGATTTTATTTTAAGACTTCTCACGATTTCTAGCTGGTTCTAAATGAAAAAGTGCTGATCTGTTATCTATTATGGCTGACACAGTTGCTATTTAAAAACAATATCGCGTTTATTATTACTCTTGAATGAATAGTCCTATCAACATGTGGTTAACCCAAATGACTTCGTATGATGTCTAAATGACTATAAATAGAAGCTGTGTTGATCTGAAGACAGTTATGGCCGCCATAGCAGAAATCCTGAAAATCTTATTGCTACTTCTTCGGATTAGAAATTAATAATGGCAGCAGGATTTCAGCAAAATATTTCTTATGATGTATATTTGGTCCTAAACGACAATGGTAATGATCAGGGATCGGATGGCTGCCATGGTCGCCATCTTGCAAATCGTGACATTGCTGCCTCTTATGAATGAGTATTCATACCATATTAGGGTTTTCATTGACTGAAGGACGTATAACAACAGTTGTTGATCCTAAACTAAAATGGTATTCATCTGACATGCAATATGCGAATATCTTGACCATTCTCGCTTCTCCTCTCAAAGGAAACTATTTGGACATGGGGTTTTCATCAGAGGAGTTATTTTGATATTCAGGGGGCCACGAGTGGCCGAGTGGTCTAAAGCGCTGTCCGTTACGGATCACTGCCATCTCACCTCTGTCTGCGTGTGTTCGAGTCTAGGATTCGGCGAATGTGGATATGTGAGAAAGCTTGCCAGTAGCTTCTCGTGGGTAGGTGGTTCTTTCCGGTGATTTCCCTGTTTCTTCCTCCACCATTAATACTGGCTGCCATGAATAGCCTATCGAGTGCTGAAAAATGGCGTTAAGTCCAACAACAACAACATCTTTTGATATCTAATGGGTCCCTAATGAAACTGATTGACCTTCAACATAGCCACCGTCGCGGCTACTCTGCAAATATTGTTATTTCAACTCCTCTCAAATGGATGGCTACATCAGCTTGAAGATTTTCATCATTAGCCGTCTTATGATACCTAGTTAATCGTAAACGAAGGGAGCCGGTAGTACATTCCATATGGATAACATGACGGCTGTCTTGAATTTCTTCCTGTATCTATTCTCTTAAATGCTTGATCTTGATGGCATATGGTTTGATCCAAACTACGTTTAAAGATGTAAAGTTTGTTCTACATGAAACTGGTGCAAATTTTACATACCACAACAGCTAATTTGAAAATCGTGTTATCGCTGAAGAATATCAGCAAAGGCGTCAACATCCAGAAGATGAATAAGAAAGAAATGATATTTTGCAGAGTTGTGGGATCAGCCAGATTTCTTGTGTAGAAGACTCTCATTTACTCGCCGGCAACTTTGCCTTCTTAATATCAAAACACTAATTTTCCATATAATTTACATATATAAATATAGTGCCTTTATCATTGCTAAGGAATTTTGTCCTATTCCATGCTTAGAAAAACACCTTCCTCACGAAGTTTGGCGGTAAAAAAACTTAAACACAAGCTCAGTTAGAGTTGACAGTGCGTAGATGGACGCTAGAATCACATACATAGATCAGACTTTTCGAGTCTTTGGTTGATCTAATAAAATGCCAAGTTTTAATTGCAAAGGTTTTAATCAGGCACGAAATTTGGGCCTTTTATGCTAAGCTTCACTTTTCTCTTAAAAGCTTCCTTCATGCAGGGCCTGTAAAACTCAGACGTCAACGTTGGCTAATTTAAACTTAATCTCAGCAACTTTATTTATGCAACTTTATTTATTAGAAATCTTTTTTACATGAAAAGATTTAAATATGAGCATTGAGATAGGGAGCCATTACTAACTGTAATAAACGACATAAAAATGAATTCACATAAACGGCTCTGCGTAATTTAACTAAATTTGACAGAAGCTATACTAACATAACAGTTTGTTCATGTGTCGTTAAATATAGAGGAAGACATAAATGAACAACCTTGAAACAAATGTGCTTTATAAACATATGTAGTCCAGAATTTGGACGAAATATTGAAATAAAGCGTCCTCCTAACTCAGATGTCTTGGCTGACGTCCACTGCATTTCACTATCAGCAAAGAAGTTAGCGGGATGAATGATATAAGCCACATATAGTTTTTTTGCCTACTAATATGGTAAGATCCTGCCACTAAATTTCTCGTGCCATTCTATTTTAATGCTGTAACGTATCGGCTCGTTCAAAGTAACAAAGAAAAGAATGAAGACAACAAGCTTTGTAAATTTTAACAAAAATAATTTATTTTCCTAGAAAACATTAAATATTGTGAATATGTTAAACAAGACTTATGATTTACGAAAACGATCCAAATTATTTGTAAAGATAAGTCCTGTAAAAAGTTCTAAACACAGTCTAAAGTTTAGTTCTGGTCCAGAATGGCGGATGATGACGTCAGACGAAGGCTAACAGAAGAATCCAGAATTAACACAGTAAAGCACATGTTGCATTATTCCGTTCCAATTTAGAATATTTTCGGAAAATGTCTTTGTCCAAACCAGTAATATTTTTCTCCAGGAAAACATGTTGCTCTACGTAGACATACGAACAGAAGAGACAACTTCTTCTAGCACATACATATCATTTTTAAGGTAATAGAAGTTGTATAACTCTTAATAAAATCCTACTCTGACTGTGTATGACTCTTATTAAAACCTTTAGTGGTCTAAAGTGCTGTCCGTTTCGGATCACTGCCATCTCACCTCTGTCTGCGTGAGTTCGAGTCCAGACTCGGCCAACGTGGTTAAGTAAGCAAGCCTGCCAGCAGCTTCTCGTGGGTCGGTGGTTCTTCTCTGGGTTTTCCATGGTTCTTCTGCCACCATTAATACTGGCCGCCATGTACAGCCTATCTTGTGCTGAAAAATGACGTTAAACCTTACAACAACGACAACTACAACTAAAATCTTAGCATATATACGAAGCAAATACGCCGTTTTGAATTACACGCGCACGGAGGAAGCATACAATTTCGCAATATCTGCACATTAGGAAAGCCTAACCAAGTATTAGCCAATCGTTTTCATAGCTATTCCTGAAAATTTACTTGTAATGAATTTGTCACCATACACAGCACGTGCTCACATGAGCCACATTGACGACTCAAGAAACACGATGTTTTTAACAACATATTAGACTTATATTAATTTAATCATAATTATAGTTACATTTAAAGAAATAAAATGAAATCAAAAGATTTAAACAGATTTTTTTTTATAACATACACACACACTTAAACTACAAGGTCGTAACAATACATTTGTATCATATGTCAGATAAATGAAATTAGACTGTTTAAATTTGTTACATCAAGAAAAATAACAAAACATGATTAAAATTAGTTCTCGCTGTTATCGAATCGTAATTTGGATGTGGGGAGAAAAACAAAACAAAAATTACAAACAAAATCGATTTATTATAATCGGTCAAGATGGTCTTTTTCCTGCTGGACATACATTATTGTTATTTTTGCAGAGGGACTGTCCATCCAGCCTTCGCCCATCATTTTTGACAGAACTCCTGTGAACGTCACAGTCATCGCAGGGAACACTGCCGTTTTGCCCTGTATTGTTGAAAACAGGGGTGAGCAACAGGTAAATAACATGTATACAATAATTGCAACTATATATTAATTTACCATTTTGAATTAAAAGCTTTCTATACGCTCGCCAAAAGGCGCAGTTTATATTATCCGTCCGTGCGTACGTTCGTTGTGTTTCCTATTTCTCTTCGAAAAATTAATCTAGTTCTCAAAAGTCCATCTTGATATCAAATTTTATCAGTAGGCAGAATTTGGTAAAAGGAAAAACCTATCAATTTCGTTCTCTAAAGGTCAAAAGATCAAGGTTATATGGTCTTAAAGAAGGAAAACAGTTTCTACAGAATCATATTATTTTTATCCATATGACATTGATTAAACGTCGTGATTGTATATAAGATCAAAGACAAAGAGAGGCCTATTGATTTTGGGATGGAAATGTCAAACGCCAGTATCATAGTGATTAACAATACAAATGCTTTCCGCATGATATCGTGAGATCTGCATCATCTTTTTCTACCATCCTTTCTGGACAACTTGCTGTTTGGTCACGAAAGACATATGTTCATTTTGGGGTCAAACATGACAAAGGTTAAGGTAACAGGGGCCGAAAGATGAATATTCTTTTCACAAAATTAGTTAGGTTCCATACCACCTGCATTGATCAAACTTTATAATTGGCATGCATTTGAGACAATGACTGTTTTGAGATTTTAAATCAAATGTCAAAGTCAGTGAGATTGGAAAAAAAAACTTTTTCCGTTAAATAACATGACACTAAGGGCGTATAATTTACCGCTTTTGGTATTGTTGTTGAATGTTTCAAATGGTTATGTTGAATATTAACTCTACATAGTTTATGATATATTTTAATATTAATTATTAATTTTATGATATATTTCTTATTTTTTTTGGATTTATATGCAAGAAATAGTTGGAAAAATAACTTGGTCCATTCTTATACCTCAGAGATACACTCATTCCTAAAGAAATTTCGAAATTCTGGCCATTATGAACATAATTAAACGAAATGAAAATAAACACGGAGTTATTTCATGCAAAACGTGTTACAAAAGATAATTTGTCGATATTCCTAGATAATATGGATGACTCCTCAGAGGATACTGATTAGTACAGAGGACAGACGAGTGATAGATGACATGCGCATGAGCATTGAGCGGCCCTTTGTGCGGGACTGGAATCTACACATCAGGTCCGTGGAACTGAAGGATAACGGGATTTACACCTGCCAAGTTAACACCAATCCCATTCAAATCAAAAGGATTCATCTTAATGTTTTAGGCAAGTACTATCTATTTATTTGGTTGGTCATTTTGCACCTGAGCTTAACACAAAGGTAAATTAATAATATCAGCATTCTATGCAATAATTGGTAATGATTTAACTTAATGTTTGACATGTTTCGTTATATTTCTCTTACATGACATAAATGGAAAGAAAATGTTTAAATTGTTCAAACAGTATATGTGTTGCAATGATCATGCATGCAAAAATGTTAGTACTATCAGACGCGTGCGGGACTTAATCATATATCTGTTTTGCTACTGCTTAATGGTCTTAAACTAAGCAACAGAAAGGAGCGAACACAAACAAATGTTGTAAAATTCAACTATTTTAAGGAAAACGAAATGAAAATTTAAGAAGAACATACAGTATTGTGAATGAAATTCTAGAGTTGTTAACGTTCTATCAAACGTCCAAATGAATGAAATTCCAATTGAAAACCAGTGGTATTCCAAATACATTCCAATATTGAAAGTCTTGATGTGCCTGTAGTCTCTATTATGATTATGTACCAATGGTCTAGAGTATAGAGATATGCTAACCATCTTTTAATGGATCATAATATTAAAATCCAAATTATTCTTGTCTGAATCCATCATAATTCCAAATTAACATTTTAGTCCAAGAATATTATTAAGCTCTTTATAAGTCTAGCAAGTAGTCACTTTTAAATAAATAATTAAACTCAATTTATAAACGGAACACAACAATAAGACTGATTCTGCTTCAGATGTTAAGGCAGGAATGAATAATTTTTCACATAAACAACATTAAAATAGTCAAGACACGATAATAGACTTACATTGTTGTAAAAAGGCATGCACCCGGTTAAAGGTGATTCTTTAAAGGTTAAACAGCTGTCTAATACTTTGTTATTTATTTGCCAAACTATATTGTTGAGTCCCCAAGAAAAATGAGAGATGGTGGGTAGACACCAGCATGAATAAGAGTTTCTTCCTTTAATTAATGTGTATTGGATAAAAGTGTCTAAAACCATGTGAAAATAGGAACACTTAAACTGTTACTGTCACTGTAGGTTGTGTTTTCTCTTGAAAGCATTGGAAACCTTTTCATTTTAGTAACGTATTATCTTGAAAATACTAAGATTCTTTTCATTATTGCTAGTGTTTTCTGTTGAAGCACTAAAATCCTTTGAATTGCAGCTAGTGTATTCTATTGAGAGCACTAAAGATCAAGGTCAGTTCCTTATATCAAGGTGAATTCCTATGTTAAAGGCCTGTTTCATATATCCTAATTAATATCTACGAGAACAATGTCTGTTTCTTGTGTCTAATGAAATTTCATGTGTACAAGCTATGTTCCTTATATCCTAATGAATATTCATATATGTAATCAGTCATTTCCTAATATCCTAATGAATATTCATGTATGTACACAGTCATTTCCTAATATCCTAATGAATATTCATATATGTACTCAGTCATTTCCTAATATCTAAATGTATATTCATGTATGAATGGTTCTTTTATTATATCCTAATGAATATTCATATGTATAATGGTCCATTTCTTCTATCGTAATGAATATTAATGTATAGATGGTTCGTTTCTTATAATCTAATAAATGTTTATATGTATTAGGTCTGTTTCTTATATCTAAATGAATATTCATGTATACAATGCTAGTTCCTAATATCCTAATGAATATTCATGTTTGAATGGTTTCTTCCTTATATCCTAATGAATATTTATGTGAACAATGTCAATTATCTTACAAGGTCCTTATTTTTATCCTAGTGAATTCATAAGTACAAGATTCGTTCCTGTTGTGCAAGAACCGCATTTTTATATCAAACAGAATTCATGTGTAAACGGTCTTTATTTGTATAATCTAATGAATTCATGTGTAAACGGTCTTTATTTGTATAATCTAATGAATTCATGTGTAAACGGTCTTTATATGTATAACCTAATGAATTCCTGTTTACAAAGGACCGTTCCATATGTCCTAGTCAATAGGTGTTTACAAGGTCTGTTATCTCTATCCAAGTGAATGCACGTGTACAAGGTCTATATTATAGTGACTTAAATGATATATGTGTACAAAGTCTGTATGATGCATGTGCACAAGGTCATTATCTTTTTATAATAATGAATTCATGTATAGGCATACAAACTACATACCTTTTATCCAAGTATATTGGTGTTTATAAGGCTACGTTACTTATATTCTGCTGAATATTCGTGTATCCTTTGTACGTTTCATATATTGTACTAAATTCATGCGTGCAGGGTTCATTCCTTACATCTTGCTGAATACAATATTAGAAACATAAATCTAATATGAAAGCGTTATACTTCATTTTGTTGCATATAAACTGCTCTATTTTAAGATATTTGTACGATATTTGCAATTAACATGACAATTAAAGTTATAACATGCAAATTTAAAAGGAACTTACAGTATCATGGACTGAATCCAAAATAATCCTAAACATGTCCAAAAGAATCAAATACTCCTAGTGAATTTAAGATCTTTGAATGCACTTGTCTGCCAGTAGCCCTGATGTTTCAAAATGACTCTTGTTTGCCGGTAGCCCTAATGTTTCAAAATGGCACTTGTCTGCCGGTAGCCCTGATGTTTCAAAATGACTCTTGTTTGCCGGTAGCCCTAATGTTTCAAAATGGCACTTGTCTGCCGGTAGCCCTGATGTTTCAAAATGGCTCTTGTTTGCCGGTAGCCCTAATGTTTTAAACTGGCACTTGTCTGCCGGTAGCCCTGTTGTTTCAAAATGGCACTTGTCTGCCGGTAGCCCTGATGTTTCAAAATGGCTCTTGTTTGCCGGTAGCCCTGATGTTTTAAAATGGCACTTGTCTGCCGGTAGCCCTGATGTTTCAAAATGGCACTTGTCTGCCAGTAGCCCTGATGTATCAAAATGGCACTTGTCTGCCAGTAGCCCTGATGTTTCAAAATGGCACTTGTCTGCCGGTAGCCCTGATGTTTCAAATTGGTATTGTCTAGAACTCCTTTGAATAATTCATAATAGTCACAGAATAATTTTTAGTACAATGAGCACTTTGTAAATCCATCGAATACCCTAAGCAAATATTTCCTCTTAAATAATATCTAAGCACATAATTAAATACATCTGGAGACCGATAAGTTACAACAACAACAACAACAACAACAACAACAACAACAACACAAGAAATAAGATTGACGCAGATGAGGTTAAAACTCATTTTGCTACATCTCACTAAGTGATTTTTCGCATATATCCTACATCGCTAAAGAACTCACCTAACCTAAACCAACCAATGGAAATTAACTTGATTCCTCTAAGAACCCACTTGACCCTACCAGCCAATAAAAATTACTCTGTTTTTGCCACAGGTTTACGTATATTAATTTTAATGATTGTGAATACCAACATTAACAAATATTTATAGATCCTACGCCATCTACAGTTATATCGTAAAATAGAACTTTATACCCGTGTATAAAATGTAACTTGTGTCTTAATTATAGATGATTATAACAATGTATACACACGAAATAAAACTACCCATACTATAGCCACAATCATGTACCAATTAAATTAAATTGAATTCAATTTTGTGGCGATTGGGATTTCTAAGTATAATGTTTTGTTTCTGAAGCAATGCAAACATTTCATTAGATTTATTTTTTTTAACTATCTTTTATAACTAAGGCTACTTCACCATTATGTAGTTTTATTTTCATGTATTTTTGTCTTTGTAAACTTAAAAAGAAACAGACCCTACCTGATTATGTTCTTGGTCTATCTGAATATCCTTCAAGACCATCTCAGTATATTATCAAGTAGCATTATGCAACAAATGGTTGTTTCTTTGGAGTAGGGCCATTAAAACGTATCACAGTAGATCCACTAGAAATATATATCCAAATGAGCCTTGAATATTTCACGACAAATCTGTACAGCCGTTAGTATCCTGATGTCTTGAAATAAATGGTACAGCAATGTAGTTCCAACGAATCATATTAAATGAAATAAATGTATGAAGCTACTCTTTGTAAATGTCGTAGTAGCAATAGAATATAATACAAAGTTTTCAATTTATTCATTTAATATTTAGAAATGTTCAAATTCAGTAACAACTTAGCTATTAAAATTTAGCCAATCAGAAACTAAGTGAGGATCCTTTGCAGAAAAAAACCCACGACCTCTACACATGTTCCTTTCGGATCACATGATGATTTCCTGCCTAATTCTACTAAACACTGAAACCTCTCAATGGAATTAATGTATACACTACATGATTCATCTTTAAAAAGGGCAAAGTACAATGCAATGTTAGAATGCTAATATTATAAATGTCATTTACTAGGAGGACGTATAGATAATGACTGATAAGTTCATTAATTATGCAAATAAGACGACCTGCTTCAGTATACTTGGCATACGTTTACTTCCAACAACGATATAATCAGATGCTTTATGGGTGAGTTGTTTTCAAAACATATTTTGATAACATTTTGAAATCATTGCATTTATAGCATATCCAATCGCCAAAATCAACGTAGCATGACTCGACAAACACGTTTACTAAGCCAAAAGTTAAGCAGCCCATGATACACTTTATATTGTTATAAGGTATAACCGCATGAAATAACCAGAGTATTGGAATGGGAGAGATCTACTCAATAGGGACACAACATTTATTGTAATGTTGAATATTTATCGCTGTTTTGCAAAATAAATATATTTTAGTTGGTCCCGTGATTCATCTTTCAAAAGAGCAAATTACGATGTTTGAATGATTTTAGCAGTGGTCAACCTTTAATTCATGAATTTCGAAGGGTCCAGTTGTCACCAATCAGGATTTCTGATCACCGGATTTTTAAATTCGTGGAGTACAGAAATCCTGAAATCCACGAAAGCTGGAACAGCACAACACAGGCAAGAAATTGTGAATTCACAGACACTGAGCCAATCTCTTTTCAGTTCCGGCTTCGATAGTTGATGAAACTTCAAGTCATGATATAGAGGTGAGAGAGTGGGAAACAGTGCAACTTACTTGCAATGCAACCGGAGTACCCGAACCGTCTGTAAGTTGGTACAGGCACACTGAACAGCTGGCTAAAGAACGTAAGTTATTTTTCACCCAATTCAGTTATTTTTTCGGCACTTAATGATTAACACTTCTCCCCGTCACTGCCAAGGCACCCTCTGATTTCATCTGTTACGTGCCAGATGTGTTAAGCCGTATACATTGCTGTTCTAATTTGCTTTTTAAAAACTATTTATGGATTATTGTAAGGCTCGGGTAAAAAGTACCTCACATCAGAAAGTTGCACATTTAATCAAGTTTGTTTTCAACATAGCTAAATTAAGTGAACAGTCATTCTTTTCCCTGTTTTTTGAAACTGGATCCCAGTTTACTCACTTATCATAAGTAGATTCCTCTATGACTAATAATATGCGATAAATTAAACAGCTAGCAAACATTAGGGTCAATAAATTCATCTATATGTTATTGTATTTGTGCAATTTTGTTATTTTGCTAAGTCTAAGTTTGATTTTTTGAAAGCACTGGTTAGTCCAGTTTAACCTGGTAGTTAACTGAACGAAATCAAAATTTTCAAGTGTTGTGAGTAAACATGTTCTGTTAGACCCGGTTTAATATCCAATGGGCCTTATTTGCCCATGGATTTATTCAAAGAAGTCACCTTCGTATTTATTTCTAAATGTTTTTAATAGTCTGGCTCTTTTGTAAGCATGCATGACTTTTACACAGACCCAATCTTTGACTTGACGCCATATTACTTTTTGTCTATTTCAATTTGCTTACGTTTAATGCATGCATCGATATATATATATATATATATATATATATATATATATATATATATATATATATATATATATATATATATATATATATATGAGCGTTGGGCATGCCCATAGAATGAAATTTTATATGTCTGCGATAAGGAAGCAATTATAAAGCATCTATTGCTTATACTTATTGGTACTTTTGATCATGACTCAATAAACCGTACTAACTTAGTTAAATTTACAAGCCAGCTAGTGACTACTACTAATACAGTCTCGGTCCCCAATTCTGGTATCTTGGTGGGTCATTCACACAACAGTAGCTCCATTCCCGTAATGGTGTTTTGGGACCTCTAATGATTTAATATTGAATTCATGTAAAGTATTCAATATTTTTCATCTTTTGAGAGCATTGGAGTGTAAACGTTCGATGTTATCCAATGAGCTAAATTTTAAAACCCCACTCATATGAGATTCTGGTTATCTCATGGTGTTTAATTTAGTGGAAAGAATTTTAGTAGAAAGAAGAACATATAATTTCGGCATTTATACAAATTCTGGCTCAACTGCTCCATCTTCCAATTCCTGCCCGTTGACTTTTGTAAATTTATTATTGAAATAATAATTGTCCTTCCAAATCAATATAACTTTGACAATCACAATATATTTTGCCAACACTGGATTTCCTGTGGAAATTCCCGTGCAATGTAACATAGTTCGCTTGCTTTGAGTAGTTGAAGCACCATATACATGGCTTTCAGTGGGATCTTTTATAATGCTTTTACTTAAAGTAGTATTCCAGTTTTTGGTCATTCATGTAAAGGGATGATTACTAGATGCAGAAAGTTTACTAAATTTAGGCAATAAATGTGTTGTTGTGATTTGAAAGAATTTTCTTTTCAAAACAGATGTTAGGTATTTACTTCTATAGGTTAACATTGAACCAACGCTTATTATGAGGGTTGGATGTCTATAACAGTTTCGGACTTCCGGTCGTCTATCCATTAATCCATACTCTTAATATAATTTTTAACTAGCCTCGGAAGTATACAATGGTCAGATTATGACTGACGTAACATATGTTTCCACCAATAGTCTTAAGGCCACCAAATGGTTAATAGCAATACTAAGAAATAATGGTACCGGGAGGGGAGGTTGCGCCAGGAAAATTCCCATTCGCCTGCAGCATAGGTTAAGGGGTTCACGTAGATATATAAATATTCCGACAAGTTTTACTGAAAATATGACACAAGATTCTGTTAAAAAACTTTAGTCAATATTAGCTTTAGTTTCACATGCTTACTATCCTAACTCTTCTGGCCGTGAAAGACTGACTCCTCCCCCCAAAAAAAAAAATTTGCGTTCTTTCTTCCAGGGTAGCTGTTGATAGTTATTTGTGGTTTCATGACCATTGAAAGAGTAATATAGTCGTCAGATGAATCCATTTAATATAAAACAGATTCTTTTTAGGGAGGGGGGGGACTCGAGTGGCTGAGTGCTCTAAAGGGCTGTCCGTTACGGATCACTGCCATCTTACCTCTGTCTGCGTGGGTTCGAGTCTCAGAATGTGGATATGTGAGAAAGCTTGCCAGTAGCTTCTCGTGGGTTGGTGGTTCTTTCCGCGGATTTCCCGGTTTCTTCATCCACTATTAATGCTGGCCGCCATGTATGGCCTATTGTGTGCTGAAAAATGGTGTTAAGCCTAAAACAACAACATTACCAATAACTTCTTATGGGATTTTTAGAATTCTAATATTATTTGTTGATTAGAAACGTATGCATACCTTTTGCATTGCTCTCCCTCTCTCTCGAAAAGACGTTTTATATCTGCTAACCAATTCAGAGGAAATCAAAATAATTCATCTTAAGAAGAATATTGATGTTATGATTCATTTATTATTATTTACCACCATTCAAACCTTTATATTTCAGAAGTAGGAACGGTTGGAGAAATATTGCTGATACATAATATTTCACGTTACTGTGGTGGCGTTTACGAGTGTGTTGCCGATAACGATCTAACTGAACCAGCGGTCAAAGAGATTCGTGTTGACGTGGAGTGTAAGTTAATTTTCGCGTTGTAGATATTTGTGTCAAAGAGAAATAGATATGATCACAGTGAAAACTTTAATATTAACAACGTTCAAAATTATGATCTGTGAAAGCTATTCCCGGAGCATTCTGTTCACGTAAGGTCTCCAAGGAAACGAAAATTTGTGCTGAAAAGGATGAGACGTAAACATATATAAGACTGCGATCTAATCTTTCCCTTGGTGTAAATTTTGTTAACTCACGCTGTCTCCAATTATGTCTAATACATCTAGATCTAGATCGATCGATCGAGACAGAGAGAGAGAGAGAGAGAGAGAGAGAGAGAGAGAGAGAGAGAGAGAGAGAGAGAGAGAGAGAGAGAGAGAGAGAGAGAGAGAGAGAGAGTAAATAAAATAGCTTGTCAAGATATTAAAAATTGCTTGTAATTATTAATTATTTATTATATGAATAATAAAAATCAAGTTGAATAAAAAGCAATTTCAAGTACTATGCGACAATGAGAGCGAGAAAGACTACAATTTTAAATCGATACAGAAAACAATATGTATGTAAGTAAACAATACAACTGATCATCGAATGAAGAAATAAAACAAGGAGTAAACACGCTGGGTGGGGAGGGTCTCAATAACCTCATGTCCTTCAATTACTCTACGAATGAAATCCCAAAAATATTGGATAGTACAGTTGTCCGTATATTGGATTTGACATATTTTGCCAATGAAATCCAGAATTACAATATCAATGACGAATCTTTATCAGAGAAACAGTAATGTAATATTCCCAGATGAATATAGGTTGGACTGTTAAGAAGTAATGAACTTTTAAGTTATGTTTCCTTCTGCTGTTGAAATAGTAGAATTTTTA
Organism: Potamilus streckersoni; assembly: GCA_016746295.1. Taxonomy (NCBI): domain Eukaryota; kingdom Metazoa; phylum Mollusca; class Bivalvia; order Unionida; family Unionidae; genus Potamilus; species Potamilus streckersoni. The sequence goes on along the minus strand of JAEAOA010001492.1, from coordinate 792,007 downwards.
CTTCAGAAGCGGAACCTTTATCACGAAAAAGTAATATTTAAACATCAGCCTCTTATCCTAAGATTCGTTAAAAGTGGCGACATTTAATTTGATGAATGATGCCATCATTTGAAGAAAAAGAAAAAGAAATAAAACAGGCATTGCGGAAAAGAGGTGTACAAGGAAAATACGTTACCTAGGCAAGAAAGAGAATAAATAATATAATAATCGCAAATCGGTCATACAATATATTTTCTTGACAAGCCTGTCATCTAATAGCAGATAAATTGTAGAATAAGAGCCCATATGGAATTGACAGCAAATTGAAGTCCAGAATAATTAATGTTCCCATAACTTGCTTCCAATGTCCTTTATACTTTCCCACCTTATCATTATTTAATACCCTAGACCTTCAGCGTATCTATAATTGCAATAACTGTTTTCCAACCTTAACAGTACTAAATGTTCATTTTGTCGCATACCATTTTATCTACCAAACCAAAAACAACGTGTATTGAAATGCAAGAGCAGATATTACGTGACCGGAAGTTATAGTACGAGTATAAGTTATGTTGCCATTCTGTTTAGATCAGAGAAGATCAGAGATCTTAAACAAATATAACCGTGAGAATTCTCTAGGTTTTCTACGCGTGCATTTACCACTTAAGATATGGGCAGACGCTTAGATAGGACTGGTTTGAAATTACGGTAAGGCACTCATAAATCTTTATTTTATTCGCAGTCGCTCCTGAGGTAGAGTTGCGGACGTCCCGGATTGGCCAATACCGCGGCCGGGAGACTATCTTGGAGTGCCTAGTGACGGCCTTTCCTCAGGCCAACTGCTTGTGGAAGAAAGGAGATACCCCAGTCTCCATTCCGCCTTCGAATAGCTGGAAGTACCGGACAGAATTATATAAAGAGAACGATCATACAGTGGCGCTTTACTTACGGATTATTAATCTGGAAGAGGCCGACTACGGCTTGTACACGTGCGAGGCCTCCAACAGATTGGGTCGTGATTCTCGGGATATGTTTCTCTATGGTTGGTTTGATAGAGATTTACAACGTTAAATGTACAAACAAAAGCATTTATTTTATCAATAGTCTGTGGAGATCTATACGAATCTTTCAAAATTAAAAATAATGTTCGAAAATTATATTGCCATGTTTCTGGGGTTTCCATCTGAGCAGCTGCATATAATGAGGATTGACTTTGTTTAATTTCTGTTACAATTTTCGTTTCAAAGATTTTAAAATCTATGCGAATCATTAAAGTTATGTTATGCTTGTCAATATATTACAAAATATGTTATGATTGTCAGTATAATCTTTATCCGTCCATTGTTTCCGCTGAATAAATTTACAAATCCCGCTTCAAAACTAAAACAACACAAATCGTACATTTATATAGACACCAAAGATATTATTGTGAGCTTAACAATATTTTACATTTTCTTCAGAATACCTGGATCCTACAACACGTAGGCCTTCAACAAAAGCACCAACGCCAAATGGTATTGAGCCAGTGAAGTTAACGCCAAGACATAACGATATAGACGATGAATCACTGTATATAGACAAGAGTGACCGCCTACAGACATCATCTAACCCTTTCTTACTGCGGCCCGGTCATTATCAAAAACCACAAGAAGCTTTCAATACCGGTACGTCTGCATCTTTCAAACAAATTTCTAAAACCAAAGCAATAATTTGTTGCGAAAGTTTAGTTTTGCATCCTTCCATATTCAAACGTCGAGAAGTATTTTTCAGAAATACTCGTTCATAATTTCCCATACAGATATAGTAACCTTAGAATATTCACAACCGATTTGATCGGAAATATCTCTGCATTGGTCCAGGAAATTAATTTTAGTGAATTAAGAAACTCGTAAGATTAAATGGAATGTGTGACTCAGTGGTCAATAACCATTTAGAAGATGATATCCAACGCTTAGACAATATTTTTTTTTTCAATTTCAATTATATATCTCTATTTTTCAGTTAGTTAATCACTCAACTAATCAATCAATCAGACAGGCAATCAACCAATCAAATTTTGTACGCACGTACACAAACGTAACAAAATGAAGATATGTACAGTGTTATATTGAAAATCATATATATATATATATATATATATATATATATATATATATATATATATATATATATATATATATATATATATATATATATATAATGATATCATATATTAAACCATTCTCATTTTTCAGGATATGCTGGTGCCGGTGACCGTTATATTAACGGTTCTTCACTTTCCATGCTGAATCCATTGTTGCTATTTACCAGCACGATTTTATTCTCCCTGTTAGTTTCGTCAGAGTTTCCTTTCAGAAGGTGATATTGGGATTTCAATGCAAGAATACGTATGAACTGTGTCATTAATGTACTTAATTGGTAAAGTGCATCAGCACCGTATCCCCGTAACATCCAAAGAAGTTTTCTCCATGATATTCATTATCGGTATCGGCACGTTATCTTAGTACATCCCAATAGAATCTTCACAATTGTATTCATTATTGGTATCTGCACGATAGACCAGCGACATTTAAATAGAGCCTTCCTCACGATATTCATTATTAGTATCAGTACATTATTCCCGTGACATCCAGTCATCACCATGGTATTCCTTATTAATATCATCACTGTATCCTCTAGGTCGATAACTCCACCACTCATCCGTAATGATTGATTGACGGTTTATGGATTAATATCACCTATTCATTAAACCATGCAAAAATCTGCTGACAATTTAAGCTGCACACAGTGTACATTTGATACATTTAAAGGTATTTCTCATGGCTGTGGAGCTTTCGTCGGCTGAAGGAATCTTTTGGTGCCATGTACATTATGTGTACGGAGAATATGTTTGGTGACTTGCATATCCACTTGGAACAGCACAATCCCCTGTCCTGTGACCATTGTGAATTTCGAGCTAGATTGTTCCGGAAAGATCTGCATGCATCAAACTTATATTTTGATGAACCGGTGACATCATACCCATATAACGTCAATCAATATGAACACAGATTTGCGGAGTTGATTTATCGGACTGGGTATCTCCGTACATCCATACAGTCTTTACTATTGTATTCATTATTAACATCAACACGGTATCCTCGTGCTATCCAACTACAGTCCTCACCATGGTATTTACTATTAGCATCAGCATAGTATCCCAGTGATATCCAAAGACAGTCCTCACTATAGTATTAATTATTGTTAAACAGCATGTTATCTCCATGATATTCAAAGAAAGTCCTCACTATAGTATACATTATTATTAAACAGCACAGTATCTCCGTGATATCCAAAGACAGTCTTCACCATAGTATTCATTATTATTAAACAGCACGGTATCTCCGTGATATTCAAAGACAGTCCTCACTATAGTATTCAGTATTATTAAACAGCACGGTATCTCCTTGACATCCAAAGACAGTCCTCACTATATTATTCGTTATTAGTAAACAGCATGGTATATCCGTGACATCCAAAGACAGTCTTCATCATGCTATTTAACATTTATATTATGAAATGTTAATGCTGTAAAGAAACTACATTTGATATTTTAATTTCTTTGCTCTTTTGCTTAATACGTTATGCCAGGCAAGAAATACATTGTATACAGGCACTGCTGATACCATTTGGACGGGGATAATTACCGCGGAATTTCAATAATAAAAATGGATCAAACTTCAATATTTTTTAAATATTGCCAAAGCTATGACATTATAATGGCTGTTAATTTAGGTAATCGAAATGGGTCATGCTGATTTTGAATGCTTTCTAAAACATTTTTAATAATGAATGAAAACGTAAAAATACATTTTTTGTACAATCCTTAATTCTCTCAAGACTCTATCGGAAAACAAATCAATTTGATGCAATCATTTGTGACGTTGAGAGGAAATAATTTTTTATTATTAGCAGCTCCAATTTTCTATTAAATGTGAAATATGAAACGTGAACTGCTGTCAATTGTTCCTGACCATTACAGTAATACAAAGCATTGTGGTGACTGCTTTGTAGGGAAAATGGATTGATGTTGTTTTAGACTGTTTACAATGTTAATTACTTATGTACATCAATCATATGCAGCAATGATGAATTAAGTAGAGAATTTTTAGTCAAGTGAAATAATTTAAATTCAAAACGTTGATTTTTATGGCACACCAACTATTTATTGGAATATATTCTCATCGCAGTGAACTGTAATAGGCGATTTTAAATTGCTAACAGAACAGTTTCCTACAAAGCAGTGAAAAAGTCTGTTTCTATTAGATAATTGTTTTAAAGGTTGTACTTGAAACACTGAATATCAGAACCATTTATTGTCTGGAAAGATACGGTATATGTGCCAAATCTACGTTTTGTATTATATACATTCCATTTCATCTTTTGTCACACTTTTCTCCTCACTGAGTGTGCCTGTGTTTGAATGCTAGACTCGAGTAAGATGCATGTCAATTGATAGGAGTATTAAAACTATGTATGTGAGATATGCCATATTTATGATAAATTATTTTGTGCAAAGTAAGATCGTTTTTGTGATATAGTGCCTTTGATGTCTGGCAATGGTGTTATGTACTGTACTCTTTGAGTTTGGACATCGATTGGTTGTAAAAACTCTTTACAGGCATGTTAGTATATTATAGTTTCTTTTGTGGGTCATATTTTAGCTAGAATATGAAAACAAATTGGTGCCATAAATTTTCTGCTGAATCGTTTAGGTCAATTAATGAATGGTGTACTTCTGAAGAACAAAATGTATATGTATTTTTGGTTTGTTTAAATTGTAAATTGCCACAATCTTAATTATATTTGTTGTTTTATTTTGTACGCAGAACTAGCTGTTTTGATCAAAACTAATAAAATGTTGATTTGCAAAAACGGTTGCTTTTCTTTGAATTCATGACACTGTACAACATTTTCATATTCTTTTTTTCATTTTCGCTTGTTTCTCATTTAGTCAGCATTGTTTCCAGTCAAGTATAAAACGTAGCATTGAAACCAACCTAAACATTTTAAAAAAAACTTCCTCGTTTGTAAATTACGGTATGTGTTCGTTTTAACCTTTACAATTGATTATCATGAACATTAGCAGACTTTATCTTCAAGAGGAGAAATAAACATCAGATGCAGCTATATTTAGGACTGTTTTTGTTCACACAAAATGGAATCAGAAGGAAACACGCAGAATATTGTCACCCTTGTCTGTACCAATATATGTGGTGTAATCCGCCCTGAAGGGAAATAGAGGGGAAGGGCGGCGAGTGACCATAGTTTTAATTTTATGTGTATTCATATAACTACATCTGAGGTAATTGTTCTATTTCTCGACTTGACGAAAAAGTCCAAGTGATCGTCCGATGCCCAATTTACATTTTGTCCGATCATACCTATTTACCTTGCGTATATCCGCAACATCAAATACATCTATTCCAGGTATTCTAGTTACTATAGGGTTTAGATATACTTTCAATTATGCATTTACTTATTTTGTTTTAATGTTATAAATCTACATAAATTTGTCAAGGATAAATATCTCTAGTATGATATAATCGAATAAGTTTTAACTAAAATGAAAAAATGCAACTACCGTTGTTATTATTTTAAAAATCTTTTTAGTTAAATGCTAGAATGAAGGAGAAGAACATTTATCGTTACATAAAGTAAGCAAACTCAGTCATTTTAAAGAAAATCAGAAAAATACCAGGTTCATTAATAACAGTTTGATCCCTCAATGTATGTGACATATATTAAATATTTAAATACCTGTATGCAACAGAAATAAGACAAAAACAAAATCTGTATGTATTACTCTTCGGGATAAAGTGTCAAGATTATAATTGCTGTTCCTGATTTGTACCATGCAGACAACATAATTACCAGATTTTGTTAAATTCCACTCTGCGTTATAGTAGGTGTTCAGGTAACGTCAAACCGAGCACTCCGATTGACGGACATAATGTGGATGTATCGTGCTAGATTCCCCTCAGTTTTTTTTTAGGAGAAGCCGAGGTAACTTTAATCCGTTTGACGGACATACACAAGGGTGTATCATCTTAGATTCTACCCAGTGAATTCGGAAGAGCTAGAGGAACATCGAACTGAATGATGGAACTACAAAGCGGTAGCTGTAAGACTATATCCAGTGATTTACGAGGAGCTGAAGGGACATCGAACCGAATGATGGAACTACAAAGCGGTATCTGTAAGACTACAACCGATGATTTCGGAGGAGATGAAGGAACAACGAAACAATTGATGGAACTACAAAGCGGTATCAATAAGACTACACCCTTTTAATTTCAGAAGAGTCTGTACATATAGAGATACGCCAACCACCAAATATACTTAGAGTCCCATCACCATTTTATACAGTCCCATCACCAATTATACTTAGACGCCCATTCACCAGTAAAAACTCCTATCACCATTTATACAGTCCCATCACCAATTATACATAGACGCCCATTCACCAGTAATAATAAATCCTATCACCATTTATACAGTCCCAACAACAATTATACTTAGACGCTCATTCACCAGTAATAATAACTCCTATCACCATTTATACAGTCCCATCAACAATTATACTTAGACGCCCATTCACCAGCAATAATAACTCCTATCACCATTTATACAGTCCCATCAACAATTATACTTAGACGCCTATTCACCAGTAATAATAACTTCTATCACCATTGATACAGTCCCATCAACAATTATACTTAGACGCCCATTCACAGTAATAATAACTCCCATCACCATTTATACAGTCCCATCACCAATTATACTTAGACCCCCATTCACCATTAATAATAACTCCTATCACCATTTATACAGACTCACATCACTATTTATAGAGAGACTTCCATCACCAGTCATACTAAAATTATCATTACCAGCCGTTACATAGAGATTCCCCTCACATGTTATGACAGACTTTCGTAGTTGCTGATTTCTTTGGTTAACACTGCTGTCCTTTGTAAAGACAGACAAATACACGAGAAACATACTCATTAAGAAGGATACAAAGTTCTTAACCAAGATATCTTTTTGTTTTTAGTAAGGAAAGAAAACAAGAAGCTGTTTCTTCATTCGACTTAAGATTTACATTTATATATCCTCTTCTTATATAAGTTTTTGGATGTCCATTATTAACTTGATACGGTAGAGTGCAAATACTTCTACTACAGCACAGCGATTTATAAATTCACTAACATGCGACAGTAAAAACTAAATCTTTCAAATAAATAAAGTAACTGTCTAGAAAATTACTCCACTGTGTGATAGCAAAAATCAGGTATTTTATGATAATTTCCTGTAATTGGCTGAGGAAAAACATTTTGTTTAATTACCTCTAGCCCAATCATTCATTTCAGTCAAACTCGATGTTAATAATAATCATATCCTCCCAACGTTTACATTAGGAGAATATTAAAGTTAAACAGATTAGATCGCTATTTATTGTTTTGTATTGATATGATTGATTGTTCTTTTGTGTCCTGTACTCGTGTTATTAAAATTATTTTATTATGTTTGCTGACTGTTCTTATTGACTGAATACACACAATGTATCTTGCTCGCTAACAACCAGATTGATTCATTGTTCACTTTGACAACCTTCATATTAAACAAAGGGAAACATTATGTTATACGAATTATAGTTTGGCTTTCTGTCAATACATAGGTTGAAAATTGGATACCTGACACAAGCAGGCAAAGTTACAATAAGCAATAAAATATGGCGTTCGTTCTGAATGCTTTTAGACAAGCAGCATAGCTATTCTTAACGGTTTCTGTAGTATTTGTATTTAGGGCATGGTATGTTTGCTGCTATTGGAACATAATAATATACATTTATTAAAAACGAAAGTATTTGTTATGTTATTATATAAATAAATTACTTTAAGGCTTTATCTGTATTAACAACTCCACTCTTAAATGATGCACTAAATTTAAAGCTTGTTGTAAAAATTATGTGTATGTGTTACATACAATTATCTAACTGTTTTTTTGAGTAATTATCATTCCAATATACTTATATACTTTACGAATGTGCCCAGTAAGTGTTTGGTTTTCTCTATGATGGACAATGATTGATAATAATATCAAGGTTTTATTTTGTTTCAGTGCTATTTCTTCTGTTTTGCAATAGTGGGTAAACACAAGACTTTATTGCACAGTTATATTCAGTGCTATCATTCCAACCTATATTTGATAATGACACACTTTTCCCCCCAAATTGATTATAAATTTGAAATACCTTTAGATGGGATTTGTATAAGCACTGCACGGTGGGAGTTGAATAAGCGCTGTAAAGTGGGGTTGAATAAGTACTGTACAGTGGGAGTTGAATATGTACTGACGGTAGGAGTTGAGTAAGTGGTGTAAAGTGAGGGTTGAATAAGTATTGTACAGTGGGAATTGAATACGTACTGTGGGGATTAAGTGATGGCTGTCGAAGAGTATATATTTACTAATAAAGAGAAGCTTCTTTTTTATGCTGACAATAAATGAATGAAACGGTTTACAATTACAGAAACACAATAAATGACGATGGCCCCAAAATCGGAATGAATATGATTGCTCATTTGTTCCTTGTATACACCTTCTACTTCGATTAAATTTCACAATGTATCACACGTGACGTATCTTACTACTCATTTAGCTTCGATTGTATGTATCATTTAACACAGCTAAGCCAATTGGAAGTTACTGAATTCTTCAAGAAAAGTCTAATCCGTAGCTGCCAATAAGAATTAATCCAAAGACGCCATTAATTATTTTTTTAAGATTATTATTAATAATTGTCAACACATAAGTAAACATCTATTTATAGATACTATGTAATTTGCACTCTTAAGAGACCCAGTTCACGTAGGCAAAATCTGACAAAAGATATTATGTTCAATTAACTAACAAGAATAAAAATTAAAAAAAATAAATAAATTCATGTAGCAGTAGTTACAAAATATATTTATAGCATAACATTACACATGATTTTGCTTGACACTTTCATAACGTGTAAAACAGGCTCATTGAAAACAAAAGCAAACAATTTTTTGATGTAGACAGATGAGTTAAAAATGCACTTCCGGTGACAAAAGCCTAATTGATTAACTAGGAGCGACTTAAAGCGGCTTCTATTTGTTAAATATTTTGAAGTGTTTTCTTTTAATCCTTTGTTTTCAGACATTCCCTGTATTTTAACATACCAAATCAGAAATAATCAGCTACGTGTATTCGATGATTCCATCACAGCTATTATAACTAGAAAAATGTGGGATTCAAGAAAATAGAACTAGGGGGGTATGGGATTCAAGAAAATAGATAAAGAAGTTAGTGGAATTTAAGAAAATAGACCTAGGAAAGTGTGGGATTCAAGCAAATAGAAATAAAAGGTTGTGGGATTTAAGAAAATTAATCTAACAGGTTGTTAGATTCAAGAAAATAGAACGAGAAGAGTGTAGGATTCAAGAAAATACAACCAGAAGATTGTTAGATTTAAGAAAATATAACTAGGAGTGTGCTGGTTTCAAGAAAATAGAACTGAAAGGTAGTGAGATTCAAGCAAACACAGATAGAAGAGGGTGGGATTTAAGAAAATATAATTAGATGGTTGTAGAAACTGGAATATGACAAACAATGACGGCAAGTAAAATCCTTTACAAAAATGTTTCGAATATTTCAAAGAAATGAATAAACAGCGGACACAGACAGCGATATCCAAACAATCACAGAAACGGTACAAGCGGCAGATGGTGTCGATAATTCTGGTCTAAATAACTCAAGTAAATTTGAAAAAATATAAAAGGTTGTGAACAACATGAAAATGATAAACCAAGATCTAAATATAATATATTAAATGAATATATCAAAAACTAGGTTGCTGAAATGTTAAGTGCGTATGTAAACATGTAATATAAGTTTGATTACTGGCTTCGTACCAGATGATTGGATTAAAGGGGATAGTGTGCAAATGTATAACAATAAAGGTAACTATAAATATATAACAATAAAGGTGACTACTAATGTATAACAATAAAGGTGACTACAAATATATAACAATAAAGGTAACTACAAGTGTATAACAATAAAGGTGACTACAAATATATAACAATAAAGGTGACTACAAATATATAACAATAAAGGTAACTACAAGTGTATAACAATAAAGGTGACTACAAATATATAGCAATAAAGGTGACTAAAATGTATAACAATAAAGGTAACTACAAATATATAACAACAAAAGTGACTACAAATGTATAACAATAAAGGTGACTACAAATATATAGCAATAAAGGTGACTACAATTATATAACAATAAAGGTGACTATAAATGTATAACAATAAAGGTGACTACAAATATATAGCAATAAAGGTGAATAAACATATAAGTCCAGTTATAGACCTAGTATAATCGTCAAATGTTTTGTAAAGGTTTTGCAGCTATATTGATTTTAAGATTGGCTAAATTCCTTGATAAAAATAAATTACTATCTTAGACACAGGCTGGATTCAGGAATGGTAAATATCTTTCTTTTACAGTCTTTTAAATTTATTGTAGAAACTCTATTGTGCTTTTGTTGGTGTTAAAAGTGCCTTTGATAATGTAAGGAAATTTGGAATGTGGCATAAATGGTATTCAATAGGCATGTTTAGAAGATATTGCGATAGCTGGAAACTTGCAATCAATAATGGGAAAATAAACAAGCATTATATTTGTTTCAAAATTAGATCTCACTGACAACCTTCAAGGTAAACAATGCCCGTATTAATGTTGTGATGAATATAAATGCTTAGTCATTATATTTCACAAGAATGGAAAGTTCAGCAATGGCCTGGATAATATATTATCCATAGATAATAAAGTTATGCATTGACTTAAAAAGTGTATAGACAATTTATATTTGACTATTGATTGTCAGCTGAAACTGTTGGATCCTTCTACTGTAAAGACTTCAAAAAATACTTTTTAGTTTTAGGAATTTGTAAGCTCAGATACAGTTGAAAATAAACTCTTATTTTATTTAGAAGAATACTTAATGTGAAAAAATTATACTTCTATATAAACGGTTTATGGTGAACTTTGCCGGTTCCACATAACTGTTTACCTTAAAAGTCGCACAATAAACTAATGACCTAGATAAGTTAGTGGTCTTTAATAGAAAATGTCATATATATATATATATATATATATATATATATATATATATATATATATATATATATATATATATATATATATATTCTCGTTTATACAAATATTCTTTTTATTTGATAATTATTATGGTAATTAAAGGATACTTGAATCAAAGTCTACATTAGATGATATCTTGTGGAGTAACCAAACTTTTGCGTCAGTTAAATGGTTAACAAAATCTGTAGAACTAACAGTAAAAAATCAATAAATACAAGCTTGGGTCTAAAGGTCTAAATTACAGGTGACTCAATACTAATTTGGATTTAGAAAAGACCTATAGCTCATTACTTACTCATATATCTAAAGGCTAAATGAAGTTTAGAATATGAAAATTATAGGTTTCTGGTTGAAACCGGTTGATGGGCTAATGTTCCTTATAAAGAAGGATAGTGTTCACTCTCTCCGTCGATGAATATATTATCTTATTTTCATGGTGAAAGACATTTATATCTCATATTTAAACCTCACATTTATACTTCATATTTAAACCTCACATATATACCTCATATTCAAACCTCACGTTTATGCCTCATATTTAAACCTCACATTTATACCTCATATTTACATTTATAAGCCTTGCGTTTATTATTATGATCAATTGCTGAATATAGGTAACATAAGAATGTTAGAAAATACTTGCAGGATTTTAGATCCCGTTTTATGAATAATGCCCCCCCCCCCGTTAGGCAGCATGTTACCATATCACGCTCTGTGTTCTTTCTCATATATCTCATATATTAAAATTTTTTCGACCTGAGTGTTTTAAATACTTTCATCACATAGACAGAACAGTGTTTCCTTAGTATGTGCAATTTCATATTTTTAGTACCACAAAGTGTTACATATCATTATATATGATTCTGCTGATTGGTCTAAGTAAGCACATGACATTATTGTGCAGTATTTCCTTTAATGATTGGCTGCGATCGTGGGACAACCCTCTTAACCCTACTACCTAGTACGTTTGGTTTCAAAAAATATATTGGCGGCCATTTTTCGACTCGAGTCATGAAAGGGAATTGGGGAAAATTGGTCTGGTCTATCTGAATACGGTAAATTTACCCCCAAAGGAGTTTGTTATGTCATGTATAACAATATCATCATATGAAACATTGCATAAAACCCCAAGAAAAAAAACAAAACAACAAGATGTAAAACTAAAGATATTGCTCATTTGATAACAGGTGTGTGGTGTGGGAGTGTAGGGGAGGGGGGCAGAATCTCTGTAATATAGAATCCTCCCTATATACAAGCGTGGTTTTAATTTTACCTTAAGTAAGTAAACTCACCTCTATTATAGAAGAATGTGGACATAAACCGGTCTTCCAACTGAATGAATCGTGTCCAAACGTAGCATAATTACGCCCTAAATATGTGATGTAAATCCGACTAAACAGAACATGTCCTGCAAAACCCCATACACACAGAAGCGTTACTGGAATGTCGAATAGCACACATATCCAGCATAAATTCATTACCTTATTTGACTGAAATGACCCAATAATCCAGTCTCTCATAATAAGGAAAGCAGAATTTAGTTGGATCAAAATAGAAACAAAATTAATGCACATTCATTCACAATATGACTCTAAATTTCATTTTTAAGTAGACCAAAACTACAATTCTTTTTGTTACTGATCTAGACCGCGGATGGTGGTGGGTACGGACGCATAACTACTGATATTGGGTATTGATGAATCCATGGTTGTGAATTTAGTTTGGAATAAAACATAAATTCAATTGCATTGTTTCTTGTAGTGTTTTCATTATTAAGCCTTAAGTACTTAAACAAAATTTGCGTATAATAAAAACATTTACTGCATTGTTATGGGAAAATATGAACTCATTTTTGTTCTGATAAATACTGCCCTCCACAAGAATATGCAGTATTTTTCAGAAAACTCGTTCAAATTTTGTCATACAAGCACAAGAACCTATAAATACAGTATGGCTTCTCTTCGTAACAATAATTAATATAGCATGACTTCTCCGTGTGACAATAAGTAATACTGTATGGCCTCTGCATGACAACAAAAAATACAGCATGAGTTCTCTGCGTGATAATAATTAATACAACATGGCTTCTCTGAGTGACAGCAATAAGTACAACATGGCTTCTCTACCAGACAATACAAAATACAGCCTGACTTCTCTACGTGACCATCATGAATACAGCATTGCTTCTGTACGTGACAGTAATGTCTATAAATTGGCTTCTTTGCATGACAATACAGCATGGCTTCTCTGTGTGACATTAATGACTACATCGTAGCTTCTCTGTGTGACATCAATGACTGTATCGTAGTTTCTCTGTGTGACATTGATGGCATTAATGACTGTCGTAGCTTCTCTGTGTGTCATTAATGACTATGTCGCAGCTTCTCTGTGTTACATTAACGACTATGTCGTAGCTTATCTGTGTGACAATAATGAATACGACATTGTTTTTCTACCCGACAATAATTAACTTCATAGTGTGAGAAAGAAAAAAAAAACACAGCGTGACTTCTCTGGGTGAAATATTATTCGTGATTACAATTTCAAGAAGAATTAATTCATGACCGATTCATATAGTTTATTTTATCTCCAAAGCTTTACATATAGTATTCTTTAGCTAAAGGAAAGTAGTTTTCTGCAGATGCATAATATGCTCTGCGTATGGCGTCCTTTACCTCAAGAAATATAGTTAGCTTGATGTCTAATTCACTATGTATATGGCGTCATTTACCTAAAGGAATATAGTTAGGTTGATGTCTAATATACTTTGTATATGATGTCTGTTACCTAAAAAAAATAGTTAGGTTGATGTCTAATCTACTTTGTATATGGCGTCCGTTTATTAAAGGAATATAGTTAGATTGATGTCTAATCTACTTTTTATATGGCGTCCTTTACCTAAAGGAATATAGTTAGCTTGATGTCTAATCTACTTTGTATATGGCGTCCTTTACCTAAAGGAATATAGTTAGGTTGATGTCTGATCTACTTTGCATATGGCGTCCTTTACCTAAAGGAATAGAGTTAGCTTGATGTCTAATCTACTTTGTATATGGCGTCCTTTACCTAAAGGAATAGAGTTAGCTTGATGTATAATCTACTTTGTATATGGCGACTTTTACCTAAAGGAATATAGTTAGGTTGATGTCTAGTCTACATTGTATATGGCGTCCTTTACTTAAATGAATATAGTTAGGTTGATGTCTAATCTACTTTGTATATGGCGTCCTTTACCTAAAGGAATATAGTTAGGGGTATGTCTGATCTACTTTGTATATGGCGTCCTTTACCTAAAGGAATATAGTTAGCTTGATGTCTGATCTATTTTGTATATGGCGTCCTTTACCTAAAGGAATATAGTTAGGTTGATGTCTAATCTACTTTGTATATGGCGTCCTTTACCTAAAGGAATATATTTAGCTTGATGTCTAATCTACTTTGTATATTGCGACCTTTCTACTTTGTATATTGCGACCTTTACCTAAAGGAATATAGTTAGCTTGATGTCTAATCTACTTTGTATATTGCGACCTTTACCTAAAGGAATATAGTTAGGTTGATGTCTAGTCTTCTTTGTATATGGCGTCCTTTACCTAAAGGAATATAGTTAGGTTGATGTCTAATCTACTTTGTATATGGCGTCCTTTACCTAAAGGAATATAGTTAGGTTGATGTCTAATCTATTTTGTATATGGCGTCCTTTACCTAAAGGAATATAGTTAGCTTGATGTCTAATCTACTTTGTATATGGCGTCCTTATTCCTAAAGGAATATAGTTAGCTTGATGTCTGATCTACTTTGTATATGGCGTCCTTTACCTAAAGGAATATAGTTAGCTTGATGTCTAATCTACTTTTTATATGACAACCTTTACCTAAAGGAATATAGTTAGGTTGATGTCTAGTCTACTTTGCATATGGCGTCCTTTACCTAAAGGAATATAGTTAGGTTGATGTCTAATCTACTTTGTATATGGCGTCATTTACCTAAATGAATATAGTTAGGTTGATGTCTAATCTACTTTGTATATGGCGTCCTTTATCTAAAGGAATATAGTTAGGTTGATGTCTAATCTACTTTGTATATGGCATCCTTTACCTAAAGGAATATAGTCAGGTTGATGTCTAATCTACTTTGTATATGGCGTTCTTTACCTTAAGGAATATAGTTAGGTTGATGTCTAATCTACATTGTATATATGGCGTCCTTTACCTAAAGGAATATAGTTATCTTGATGTCTAATCTACTTTGTATATGATGTCCGTTACTTAAAGAAATATAGTTAGGTTGATCTCTAATTTACTTTGCATATGGCGTCCTTTACCTAAAGGAATATAGTTAGGTTGATGTTTAATCTACTTTGTATATGCTGTCCGTTACCTGAAGAAATATAGTTAGATTGATATCTAATCTACTTTGTATATGGTGTTCGTTACCTAAAGGAATATAGTTAGCTTGATGTCTAATCTACTTTGCAAATAGTGTCCGTTCCGTTACCTAAAGGAATATAGTTAGGTTGAGAGTTTTACTAGTCTGTGCTTTTAAAATATTTAACATAAACGAGTTACAAGCAGCAAATTTTGTAATATTCAACAAATAATTTATTTTCTGGGAACAAAAAGTGAGAAGGAAAAAAGAGAGGAAAATATGGTATTGCGAATTAAACCCCAGAATAATGATAGAAATGCAGACACAAGTTGTAAAAAGACATTTTCTCAAACAACTTAAGTAGAAATCCATATTAAACACAATCTGAATGTGTTGATGTGTCTGTTGATGGCTCATTAAGTGTTAATATACCAACAATTATTTGTCGAAACACAGTAAAATAATCCAAGAAGAAATCTTTATTTGGAATTTCAGTGTAAATTACAGTCTAGTTTCAAGAATACTATCAGATCACATTTGTATTTAAAGAAAAATAAATAATTTGAATAATTTCAAATCAAATATTGTACACTACAATCATTTAATTCTGCTTGGTTGTTAAAGCAAAAATGAATAATCTTTTCACTGACATGTTTATATAGTCCTCTACTTTACCTCAGGTCACAAATAGCATTTTATAAATAAATACATCTATTACCGAATGGAATATAACCTTCTAGAAACATCGAACTCTTTACAAAAAAAGTCAGGAAGCTGTTACTAAATTATACCTGGACTATGTCATGTACGACAGGTAAATTCTATGGGAATTTCAATAACCAAGCCCGAGATCCAAATAAACATGTTCTATTAAAAATAATATTGATATTAAACCCATACAAAACGAACTGTTTTTGGCTTTAATTGTTTGCAGAATAAAAATCAATAATTTAGGTCAAGTGGAAAATAGACTTGATTTTGGACATGGTTAAGTCCAATATACAACATTACATTACAATAGCATATAATGAAACAATTTGAAAAACAAACAAATTACTAACAAACAAAGCAAATTAAATCTGCATAACAAGATTTTGTAATCCAAGTTCCATATTATACTTATTATACTTAAAGAACTATACCTACCTTTAGATTTCTAATCGAATCTGATAGAGGGAACTGAATGCTAGTCACGCAATGATTAAAAAAAAATCACCTTGAAAAATAAACGTGAAGAGTTTTTTAGAGTCAACCCTTTTATATACTTTATAATTGATTTTTTGGGGCTCTTTCCAATTGATTTTTGGAGGCTCTTTCCAAGAACAAACAAATGTGTGTGTATGTGTGTGTGTGTTTGTGACAATGTCTCATTCATTTTGAAATGACTCTGGAACAATTTAAAATAAGAAAGAAAGAATTTAATATATATATATATATATATATATATATATATATATATATATATATATATATATATATATATATATATATATATATATATATATATATATACAATGGCATATTACGAAGACAGATAATCGTCGCCATGAGAAACACGCCTGATTCTAGCAATAAAATAATAATATGCTGCGATTTTCGGTTAATGCTTTTACACTGGGCATAATTATTTTTCTATTAATTTGCCCCAGGACAAATGTGAGTATATGTTTACATCCCTTTGCAGAGAAATATTGTTCATTGTAAGTTGGCCCATCTCTTAAATGATAAATTAAAGATCAGGTTGCAAACGACATAAAATTCTTGTGAAACAAAGGAGAGAAGCTAAAGCAAGGACAATGTTAAGAAATGGTAGCTTTGGCTTTAAAAGACACAAACTACAGCTATTGCCACATTACGTGTCAGTGGTATGTCTGACTTCAATAACAACTTTTCGTGCACTGAAAACAAAATGAAATATTATTATTTAAACGTCTGATTGACGTCAATATGCATTTTTGTACACTGAAAACAAAATAAGATACTATTATTTAAACGTCTGATTGATGTTTATATGCATTTTCTTGCACTGAAAACAAAATAAAATAGTATTATTTAAACGTATGATTAACGTCAATTTGCATTTTCTAGCACTGAAAACAACAATTTACTTCAGTCTGGAAGGGAAAAAATTATACAATAGCAATATAATTAATTAAAAAATTTCGTTTGAGGAAGTAGTGAAAATAACTACATTATAATTAACAATATTACTTTTGTCAACTATTTTTGTCCTGGAAAGTACATGAACTTTAGTGTTTGTCCAAAATAGTAGTTTTTTCAAATATTTTTGTCGTGGAAAGTACATGAACTTTAATATTTGTCCAAAATAGTAGTTTTATCAAATATTTTTGTCGTGGAAAGTACAAGAACTTTAATATTTGTCCAAAATAGTAGTTTTATCAAATATTTTTGTCTTAGAAAGTATATGAACTTTAATATTTGTCCAAAATAGTAGTTTTATCAAATATTTTTGTCGTGGAAAGTATATGAACTTTAATATTTGTCCAAGATAGTAGTTTTATCAAATATTTTTATCGTGGAAAGTACATGAACTTTAATATTTGTCCAAAATAGTAGTTTTATCAAATATTTTTGTCGTGGAAAGTACATGAACTTTAATATTTGTCCAAAATAGTAGTTTTATCAAATATTTTTGTCGTGGAAAGTATATGAACTTTAATATTTGTCCAAAATAGTAGTTTTATCAAATATTTTTGTCGTGGAAAGTACATGAACTTTAATATTTGTCCAAAATAGTAGTTTTATCAAATATTTTTGTCGTGGAAAGTACATGAACTTTAATATTTGTCCAAAATAGTAGTTTTATCAAATATTTTTGTCGTGGAAAGTATATGAACTTTAATATTTGTCCAAATTAGTAGTTTTATCAAATATTTTTGTCGTGGAAAGAACATGAACTTTAATATTTGTCCAAAATAGTAGTTTTATCAAATATTTTTTGTCGTGGAAAGTATACGAACTTTTGTATTTGTCCAAAATAGTAGTTTTATCAAATATTTTTGTCGTGGAAAGTACATGAACTTTAATATTTGTCCAAAATAGTAGTTTTATCAAATATTTTTGTCGTGGAAAGTATATGAACTTTAATATTTGTCCAAAATAGTAGTTTTATCAAATATTTTTGTCGTGGAAATTATATGAACTTTAATATTTGTCCAAATTAGTAGTTTTATCAAATATTTTTGTCGTGGAAAGTATATGAACTTTAATATTTGTCCAAAATAGTAGTTTTATCAAATATTTTTGTCGTGGAAAGTACATGAACTTTAATATTTGTCCAAAATAGTAGTTTTATCAAATATATTTGTCGTGGAAAGTATATGAACTTTAATATTTGTCCAAATTAGTAGTTTTATCAAATATTTTTGTCGTGGAAAGTACATGAACTTTAATATTTGTCCAAAATAGTAGCTTTATCAAATATTTTTGTCGTGGAAAGTATATGAACTTTAATATTTGTCCAAAATAGTAGCTTTATCAAATATTTTTGTCGTGGAAAGTACATGAACTTTAATATTTGTCCAAAATAATAGTTTTATCAAATATTTTTGTCGTGGAAAGTACATGAACTTTAATATTTGTCCAAAATAGTAGTTTTATCAAATATTTTTGTCGTGGAAAGTACATGAACTTTAATATTTGTCCAAAATAGTAGTTTTATCAAATATTTTTGTCGTGGAAAGTACATGAACTTTAACATTTGTCCAAAATAGTAGTTTTATCAAATATTTTTGTCGTGGAAAGTACATGAACTTTAATATTTGTCCAAAATAGTAGTTTTATCAAATATTTTTGTCGTGGAAAGTACATGAACTTTAATTTTTGTCCTAAATAGTAGTTTTATCAAATATTTTTGTCGTGGAAAGTATATGAATTTTAATATTTGTCCAAAATGGTAGTTTAATCAAATATTTTTGTCGTGGAAAGTACATAAACTTTAATATTTGTCCAAAATAGTAGTTTTATCAAATATTTTTGTCGTGGAAAGTACATGAACTTTAATATTTGTCCAAAATAGTAGTTTTATCAAATATATTTGTCGTGGAAAGTATATGAACTTGAGCATTTGTCCATATCAGAGATAGAGTTATTTGACAGAAACGAAATCTGTAATGACATTCAGTGTAGTCATTCATTCGTTGCCATTAGTGTCAACATCATCAAGAACATATACATACGCCAGATATCTGAATAAGTTAGCTATTATCGGATAACAAAATTCAAAATTTCCTTCAATCATGACGAGGTATTGTCATGCTAGTGTGCAGCCCAAACTGCAGATCGAGTCGCGTCTCTTCGGGAAAACTATCTTTATATCGGGATAGAAGGATGTATTCGCTGTTGACATGGGATCAAAGCAAACCAGAATCCGATTTTTGCACATGCTTCGTAAAAGTTAATTCCTGGCACAATTTTGGAACATCATGTGCTTCATAGAAGAAC
This sequence comes from Potamilus streckersoni, assembly GCA_016746295.1. Classification (NCBI taxonomy): domain Eukaryota; kingdom Metazoa; phylum Mollusca; class Bivalvia; order Unionida; family Unionidae; genus Potamilus; species Potamilus streckersoni. Next base: position 771,960 of record JAEAOA010001492.1, on the reverse strand, counting down.
AAAAAACATTTATTGTCGCACCCTATTCTACCATTGAAAAGTATGTATTTATGGTAGTTTCCTCTTTCATGATTTCTCACCTCTGTCTGCCTGGATTCGAGTCTGGGATCGGCCAATATGGTTATGCGAGAAAGCTTGTCAGTAGTTTATCGAGTGTCGGTGGTTCTTTCTGGGGTTTTCCTGCTTTCGTCCTCCACCATTTATATTGGCCGCCATATTTAGCCTATATTGGGCTGAAAATAGCATTAAACACTACAACCACAACAATCTTTTATGACTTCAGGGACCATATAATGGATAGTGTGTCTAACGGTACTCCAATATATCGCTAACGATAACCTGTCATATTATTGTGCAGGAAGTTTCTATTATTCAAGCTCTCGAGTCACAGCAGTTAAAATGATAGAGGCAAATGTTGTACGTGTGGATTTGCATGTGAACGGATAGACTGATAGTGTTCCTGATACAATATGATACAAATAATTAACGTTAATATAAAATACCAACAGTAGCATTTATTTTCTTAAGTCTGTACATTTCATTGTTTTCAGAAACACAGAATAACAAGTTTTATTTGCTATTTTCTCTCTCCGTATTGATTTGAAGTTTTCAGTTCGCGCAATTGTTACATATATGTAATTTAATTTCTAGTGTGTATTTTAAATTCTCTTTTATTATTATTTCGTTACCTTATTATAATGATAACTCTATTCACTGGATTTGACTTTTTTTCGGAAAATTCAGTTTTCTGTTTTGACCTGACAACAACTCAGTTCGATTGCTACATTTTTTAGCTGACTTAATTCCTGACCTTGGTTGAGCGATTCGTAAACACACATTGAAAACCATTGATCGTTATCAAGGTTATACTTTGCTTGCATGATCACTATTTTGTAAACCTTTTGTTTTGTTAAATCTTATAGTAAGATTTGTTTCATACAATCAAAACCGTGCAGTCTACGTGAAAATTGGCATTGTTTTTGGTTTGCTGCGCTGTTCAAATTAAGTGACCATTTGAGCCATTATGTGATTTAAAATCTCGGGTTAAAACAGATATTTTCTAGTGGAATTGATCAATCGTAGATTTATAGCTTCGGGCTCAAAATATTTGTCTTGTTGCCATTTGAGCTGAATTATGTATTTAAAAATTTTATTCACCCTGAAAAATACGTTTCCTCATCAAATTGTTGGACAAAGACATTCAGTGGAAATTCTTCGGAATTCTAAAGCCGGAATTTTATTCTTGATATATAAAATTCAACAAGGAAACGTTGACACAACAATACATTAAAGAAGACGTCATCGTCTTACATATTGGAACTTCACCGGGATTCGAACTTTGATTTATTTAGAAGTTTTTGTAATATAAAGTATATTTTTTGATTCCAGGATTAAGTTTGGGATTGTATTCACAAACTGTATGTCCTTTTTCACAGTTTTTTCATTTTTGTCCTAGAAATATACATTTTTAAAAAAAATAATTTAACCCTCAACCTCCCATATCAAAGCGGAGGCTCGAACCGCTAGGCCACTGGAGTGGTATAACGTAAAGCCGTACAAAAATATTTTGAATGATGTGGAATAGCATGTGTTTCATACAGCATGAGTCTCAGATAGCCAACTGTTATTATCAAGAATTACGTCGGTCTTTTATTCAGGTCTATGACAGGATACATCGGTTCTATCACTTAGTTTTATTAACTCGCTTAGTATCACCTTTAGTCAAACCCTCTGGTATGAAGCCAATATTTAAAATCATGCTAGAAAGTTTTATATACACATTTTACTAATGGAGATTTTTCTATACTAATTCAAGATATCAGCAACTGGACTGGTCAACAACTAATCGCTTCTACCGTTTCATAGATAAGTCGCTTCTCACAATATGTATCCACGAACTTTTTTCTTTGAAATATTCAAATAGTTATTGCAGTGCAATACTTTGCAGCAAGCACACTCGTGTTCTAATGGTGAAAAATGAAGAAGCGTTAAGAAATAGGGAAGGGTGGAGTGTATCTGTAAATTAACAAATTATTTCAAACGTATTCGACAGGCAATCAAAACAGAATGGAATCGAAAACGCATTCGAAAATTGTACAAGTCAGTCATCAATAAGGAATATTTAAATATGATTAGATTATAAAACTACATTAGAGGTGAGCGAGAAAAACCTGTTGTAACTGGCATATATAGAGAGGTGTGAATAATGGCAAGCGTAACGAAGATAGTGAAGACAGAATACCACTTGCAAGAGCAACACAGGTTGTGCCTGAGATGGTGTATATACAGGCAAAACAAGGTATATGCACGTTTGCACATACGAAAGAAAATATAACGGTACAAAAAAATCGAACAACAAATCAATAGAATTCGTAATATGACAAAATTTAAGGTTACAATATTTGGAATATGTTTTGTTTAAAGGTATGTTTATGATTTCAGCTGATTGGAAGGAGATGCTGGATTAGGTATATGATTTTACAGAGATGTAGTCTATCAATCACAAGGTCGAAGTTGTATTGGGACCAAAATAACACAGATAAAAATATTTAATTAAACCAAACTGTGTGTGGAAAACTCGGTTGGGTTCTGCAATTTGTTCTTTTTCTTTGGGGTATAACACCATTTCTTAGTGCAAGATAGGCTATATATGGCGCCCAGTGTAAATGGTGGAGGTGGAACTCAGGAGAAATACCGGTAAAAATCACTTACCCACGGCAAGCTACTGGCAAGCTTTCTCACATGCCAACATTGACGGAGCCCGAGACTGGCATCCACGCGGACAAAGGTTGGATGGCAGTAATTAGTAAAGGACAGGCCTTAGACTACTCGGTCACATGAAGCCCGGATTTTTTTCATAACGAAAGCAACCCCTTTGCAAAAGCTTTCTTATTTGTCAGCTACATTTTTATTTTATTTTTTCTACTTTCGAGAATATTCCTATACCGTTGTAATGTTTACTGGCTTTAATACCAGGGTTGTCGAACCAAGCTTTAGTTAGCCTTCTTCTTGCGTGCACTTGTATAACTTTCATCATTATTGCGTTTACGGAAAATTGTCAGCTTAGCGGTACTAATTAACATTTTAATTAGATTATGTACGATTTTATTTATATCTTGTATGATTCTATTTATATCTTGAATAATTCTACTTATATCTTTGTTTATAAATTCCAGCAATTCAAAATCAATATCATTCTAACATGTGTCATTTATATTCGTCAGATATTTTAGTTTACCCTCTCGAATCCTACTGTCCAATAGTTTGATTTTTAGCAGCATCAAGTACATGTTGCTGTTTGCTTCGAATTTATTATGCAATGCACAGAGAATATCTGAAAAGAAGGGATTTTGAAACAAAGCACTTCAAAACTCTGTGGCAATTAAAAGCAACTTAAAGTCGTTACTAAATAATCAATTACGTTTTTATAATTGATGTGCATTTCCAATTTCTTTGTATAAACCCTCTTCTCCATGTCAGGAAAACATTATTATTTATGCAAAAATTCAAGAAATGCAAACAATACCGGTTTCTAACATGTGAACAGCAGATTTGAGGTATTCCATATTTATCCGGTCTCCTGGTTTCAATTCACCGTATCATTATCGAGACTTAATGTTTTGACTTATTTTGTATCTAAAAAGTTCTTACCAATAGCTCTTCATAAATTGGCATTTTCCGTATCTATACCACAAAAGAGAAGAAATATATCTTGAACTACTAGAAATTTTATAGCATTTCCTTTTCAATTCAAGTAAATGATTAAATGATTCACCAGATTTATATTCCAAACTTTCAGCATATATATATAAATATATATATATATATATATATATATATATATATATATATATATATATATATATATATATATATATATAAAGCAAGACTGGTTTTGTGGAAGTATTGAAGTATGACCAATCCCATATGCTGCTGCTTACCTTTGGTTCACTAGATTAGTATTGACGTAAAATCTGCAGCGAGTTCTAAACTGAGACATTTATATGTTTATTAACTTTTGTTTTAAAGCGACCAAAACAAGTTTCCTTGTTCTGGAAGAAAATGTTCACTCATGCCGTAAAGTGTCTTCTTAGGATGCAGGAGTGTTACTTGTCTTACAGTTTCAAGATCCGTTTAGCGAGATAAAATTTAACAACAATTAGACAAAATTTGCAGTGGTTGACATACATAGTATCTAAATGGATTCCCTCTTTCAGTTCGTTTCCGACGTAAAAAAAAAACAAGAAATTTTGCGTAGCCTCCTCATTTTATCATTTTTGTTTCAGTTTTATTTATTCTCAGTAAATACCAAATTATTTATGTTGCTTCTAACTTGCATATCATTGAAGAGTTTGTCTTTGTTGTCTGATAATTAAGTTGTAATATGGAATATTAGTCTGTTATTGGGTCGGCTCTTCTTACTTGCTGCTCATAAATTGCATAAAATTTTCACGGGATAAATTTGACATCTCGTTCCCTGAATTTCCTTTCGTAGTCCCCTGGACAGAATATCATGTTTTAATCAATGGGTATTTTGTCTATTTCCTAAAGATAACGGTATGGTATCAAAGTTCAGTTAGAGAATTCTGTCTGTAAAAAGAGACTAAGAGGTTGAATGATCCTGAGGAAAATGCAGGTTTTGACGGAAGTGCACAGATACTGCTTGGACAGGTAAGGTGAGAGTGCCCATAACCGATAATGAGAAAAAGGAAGCGATGCACAAATTGGTATTTCACTGTAGTTTTGATATAACACAATACTTGAGCGACTTGTTGAAATTTTTTGATGATTTTAACACGTCTTTCTCATCCTGGGAATTCCTATCATCTTTTAAAACTGCACTGTAAAGCATCTGTTGAAGAAACCAACGCTTGATCATAACGATTTAAAGGAATATCGCCCTGTTTTAAACCTGTCATTCATATAAAATGTCTTGGAAAAGATATTATATCCCAATTTATATCTTATCTCAATTCCAATAATCTTTCTTAGCAATGTACATTATGTATATCGGCCTCGCCATTGTACTGAAACTACTCTAATGGGAGTAGATTACGAATTTGTCTCTGACTTGGAAAGGTTATAGTCCTCACCCTTCTTGTATTGTCGGAGGCATTTAAGACAATACGCTATGATTTATTACTTGTATTTTCTGAGGCATTTAGGACAATACGCTATGATATATTACTTGTATTATCTGAGGCATTAAAGACAATACGCTATGATATATTGCTTGTATTGTCTGAGGCATTTAAGACAATACGCTATGATATATTACTTGTATTTTCTGAGGCATTTAAGACACTACACTATGATATATTACTTCACCATCCGCAGCATGTATTTGGTATTCACGAGATAGCTTTACTATGGTTCAAGTCCTGTTTATTGAACAGGACATAAACTGTGTCGGTAAATGGAAAATATTCCAGCCCAGCTGATATATCTTTTGGTATTCTAAAAGGCTCTTTTCTCTTGTTGCGACTCTATGGTCTCAAACTATATAACATAAAAAGCAAAAACTCACAAGTTTTGTAAAATTCAGCAAACAATTTATTTCCTAAACTTCAAAGTGAAAATTTAAAAAGAACTTACGATAGTGTGAAGTAAATCCAAAATCCTAAACGTTTATCACAAGTTTAAATGTATTAATTTCCAATTGAATTCTATTGATATTCCAGAAAAGTTCCAAGATCAATTGTGTTGACGTGTCTGTCGTGTCGAACGTAGTAACGGGCCCGTGGCTTGAAATGTGACGATGTTTTAGCATTCTTTTGATATCTCACAATAAGATAATCCCAAATTATTCATATCTGAATTCACTATAATTCCAAATTGATGTTCCTGTCCAAAAATATTACTGATCAGCAGTTGGTAATTCCAATGAATAATATTTCCAATCACGAATTCCACCCAAATGAAAATCTGAACACAACAGTAAGACTGATTCTGTTGCAAGATGTTAAGACAAGAAAGAGTAATTCTTAGATGAACAATGTACCCTGTACTTGACCTTGGTCGCTATTACCATTTTCTGAAAATACTAAATGGAAACATTTATTCAGATGTTTCCAGGGCAAGAATCAGAACAAGACGGTATCTTTTGAATCAAATGTATGTTAACATTTTTACATTAATAATTATCTGAAAATTTAATCTATACTGATGGAGCAATTTAGGTATATTTTCTGTTGTTTACCAAATAAATGTTCCTGGTCCGATACACAATGAACTTGATTTTGGACAAGGCCAAGTACAACATAGAAATGTAAAGCCAATAAATAATACAAAATTAAATATACAGAACAGTACTCTTTAAATGTATTAAACTATTTGATCAATTTGACTTTTTCATTCTATCTCTTAGTCTTAAATACAACTTGTTGAAGTCGATATTAAAAGATGCGTAATTTCAAGTAAAAATAATCACTACAATTTCAAGTCAGGAATAAAACATACAGAAATTATAGCTATACAAAACAATATGAACAAATTTTGGTACCTAACGCTTATTTGTACAAAATGATTTTAATAATTGATATTTTTGACTTCGCGATTATGTGCATTATGATGAACAGTTACGCTGATCAATACCTGTGTTTAAACACTAATATCATTGGTATCATTTCAACATGCACTATCTCGTCGATGTTGTTTTTAAAATTCTGCACATTTGTAAATAATACATTTCGTCGTTTTGTAGACTACATTGTGTGTGACGAAATGCAAACACCCAGAAGCAATATAATACGCTGTGCTAACTACATGTTTGTACTAGTGACATCGATATAAGAATCTTTATTTCCGGTGAAAGCATCAGTAATTGACGCTATAATACACTGAACAGATTCAGCATGTTGTAGAGGTTTACGCTGCCCATCTATTAAAGTTTATTTGACCTTGACCTCGACATATTTCAAATATGCACACGCAGTTTATTGTAATATTGGGCTAACTAACTAATATGTTGTTCTTTCAAATTAGTATGTATCTTCTGAACATTTCTATCTTTAGTCACTTTTACATTCGTCTGCACACATAACCTTTGAACTATTATTTATATAAGCACATACGAACATGACTTTTATACACAATTAGACGGCTTCATGAAAGTAAATCATAATAGTACAAGAGTACATTAATTGTCATGCACTTTGACAAATTCTTGTGACCATGGATCATCATGAACAAAACTTGTCTTAATTCTGTCATTATTAATAAAAATTAGTTACGTTCTCTTTGTTCATAAATGAGTCTTGTATAGTCAATAAATAGGATCATTATATACCTTTTGAAATCCTGTTTGAGACTTCTTAATGAATTTGTTTATGCTGAAAACTTAAAGATATTTGTATCTTCCCAAAGTACAAGTTATCGAAATATTAACATCAAACAATACTTTATTAGCTGAAATTCAGCTTGTTACCCTTATAAAGTTTTCATCGAGAGCAACATTCCAAAAAGAACTTTTTACTAACGAAATTCTAGTGTGAAAAGTTAACAATGTAAATATGTTTGTGTAAAGACGAAATAACATGCGTACTAAGCCAAATCCACCGCTAACCAACTTAAATATCGGTATTATAATTTAAATGAAAATCAGTTTAGAAAAGGTCGAAGACTGGAGTCATTATTTTTCAGAGCCAGAAAATATCTGATTTTAGAATCATACAATGCCTAATCTTCCAACCCGACAGTGTCTGGTTTTGGTAACTTTCGGACTAGCGTTTTGTGATTAATTGTTCAGTATGAAACGATATATGTGCATTGATGTGTATCCAGTATACACATACCTCAAATTATGCTTTTTTGGGTACACTACAAAACACAGTATGTACACTAACGTGGATCCAGTTCAATGAGTACAATTCAAAACATGGTGCGTACGCCAACGTCTGTCGATATACACATTTCACAAATATGTTTTTTGAGTACAGTACAAAACACTGTGTGCACCCACGTGAGTTCATTTAACAACTTCAACAGAAACGTAAAGAGAACAAGAAAATCATTTAATTTATAACAGTTATATTTTATTTTGTTCCAAATATGCTGTCGTCAGTATTACAGTCACATGTATTTACATACACTGTGCACCACTGTTGCATCATGGGAGTACATGTTGCAGTTTATTGGTAGCATATGTGCATCAGATTCTTTTTCTTTAATAATACACTAAATGATGGAGAATCTTTAAGACAAATCAGAGATAAAAGATAATATATATTTTTAAACTAATTGTATGACGTCAGAAAGTTTTTCTGCAACAAGGTTCAGAAAATTCACAAAAATAAATTGCCATTTCAGCCCATGAAAGAAATCTAATTAAAGTTCCTATTATGTTACTTGCAATTTTCCCGGCCTTTACTGAGTTGCATGCTCTGTAAAACTTAATTACTAAAGTTTATTACAAGTCAAGTTTTTTTGTCTTGTGTTTTATGGATTTTGTTACGTAGCAACAATCTTTCAGCCATATCGCTACGTGGTCTGCATTGCGGCAGTTTATAGTGATGTCTAGCAAGAGGGGCTTGCTGCAGCAGACGTGTGGCATGATGTCTAACCCAGTCACATTATCCTGACATCAGGCTGATCATACCTATCACTAACCTCTCAATGCTGAACGCCAAGCGAGGCAGCTGTTAGTACCTCCTGCATCTACTACTAGGCCACCGGAGAGGTCACAAGTTAAGTAGGTCAACGTATATTACTAATTTCAGATTTTCCATAACTCTCCTTGCCCTGTTCGTTTTCTTAACTCTGATAAAAATTATAATAACAATGATACCCAATATAATCCAAGCAATTTTTGTTATTAATATCTATCTCATCGTCGTCGTCGCTATTGCCATCTTTTTCTTATCATCAGAGCGATTACCATGAAATCTTAATTACATTAAATAACGGGAGGCAAGAAGGAATCTTTATTTAAACTATAACATAGTATACAAAATCGATTTAGCCAAAGGTAACGTACTGTTTCTATGGGAGCAAAATAGGTATGAAAAAGATGTTCTTTAACGTCATAACGTAATATAGTGCTAAAATTACAATCTTACATCTTTGCTTCCAGATTGCGAAACATATTAAACGAAGGATTAGGTTAATCCCTTCGGGGCGATAAACTACAGACATTATTTTGCAATTATCTGGGAGAAGAGTTTTAATATATATGTGCTGAATTTATGTCAAATTATATGTAGTATGCTCATTTTAAATGTAAGTTTTTCTTAATCACGTGCATATTTATAAATTATTGTCATAAAATAGAGTCTCTTTAGATATTCAAAAGGAGAGCTGTCATGATATAGTCTCTTTAGATATGTAACAGAAGTGGTCATATAGAGTCTCTTAAGATATGCAACGGAAGTGGTCATATAGAGTCTCTTAAGATATGCAACAGAAGTGGTCATATAGAGTCCCTTAAGATATGCAACAGAAGTACTTTCATAAAAAAGTCTCATTAGATATTCAAAGAAATGATATAATCATATAGTCTTTTTAGATATTCAACAGAAGAGCTGTTATCCAGACCCAGCTTTAAGGGTAAGACGAAGGAAGCAATTACCTTGAGCCCAGAGCTTCTCCGCAATGCAATGTTTTTGATTGGAGGCCCGCGCTTATCGCTTGCTGCCGCAGGCCCCGCACAACATAGGGCTAGGCCTGCTGCCTTTATATAGTCGCTTTATGTAGTCTCTTTAAAAATGTGCTGTCATTATTTTGAGTCTCTTTAGATATGCCACAGAAGTGTTAATAATGTATGTATCCCAATCTACACCTACATAAGAGTAATATTATTTGGACTGCCAAATAAACAGCAAATACGCACTGAAGATGGTGTACATGTCGCCCATTCTGAAGAAAATATTTCGTGTTAGATCCTAAAAAAAGTTATGCAACAGTTATTCATTTTCCTGACTTTCTTTCTACCGACAGTTACCAACGGGTTCATGGTCAATCTTCTAACGCGGGGCCCCGAGTGGTCGAGTGGTCTAAAGCGCTGTTCGTTACGGATCACTGCCATCTCACCTCTGTCTGCGTGAGTTCGAGTCTAGGATTCGGCGAATGTGGATAGGTGAGAAAGCTTGCCAGTAGTTTATCCTGGGTCTGTGGTTCTTATCGGCGATTTCCCGGTTTCTTCCTCCACTATTAATACTGGCCGCCACGTATACCCTATCTTGTGCTGAAAAATGGCGTTAAGCCCCAAAACAACAATCTTCTAACGTTCCCATTAACCGTTACCATCTGACTTATTGTAAATATTCTAACCTTCCTAGTGGCCGTCACCTTGCGGGTTATGGTCTATATTCTAGTCCTAATCACCTAACCATTACATTCTGGATTATTATCAATCCTCTAACCTTCCTACTGACCGTTAGCTGCTGATTCATTCTAAATATTCTAATAATTCGTCCGACTGACCTTTACAGTTTGACTTTTTAATATTTTAACCTTCTTCTCACCGACCGTACCTTCATTGTAATAAGTGTCTTTCTGCTGCATTTTACCTTCGGATATATTGTAAATATTCTGTTGTGTGCATACATCCTGCTACGTATATCAGTTCCGTGTGAGTAAGATAATATATTGCTAACCAATAAATCACGATGTTAGTTATTCCATAGCCATTTTGAAAGTTATTTGTTGTATTGCTTTTGAAATTATACAAATTGCCCAGTTTATAATCTAATATTTCTGTAATATGTTTCAGGCACTCATTCGAAACATGCAGTGCCAGGGGGTGCATCGATCGAAATGACTTGGCTGCAAGGTTGATCCGAAGTTATCAAGTTCCAGATTGACATTTTCTGGAGTCTTTACAAACTGTCTTGATACAAACGGGATTAAACTATTTAATGCAAAGAAATCTGATTCAAGACTTAGAGCAGAACAAGGCAAATAGCAGAAAGTATGTTGGAAGCATTAATAACATTTCCTTCAGGTTGTTGAAATAAAGCGTCTTCTCCTTTTGTCTGTCAATAATATATCAAAGCCGGGAGAAAACGGAAATCTGACACTAAGGACATATTACCATAACATATATTGGCATCAATTCGTCTAAAGTAGACGAGGAATTCGATTTTGTCTGGTAACATATTTGCACAAAGATGCGTTACATCACAGAATATTGCTGGTCTTCTCTGCCAATAGTAAAGATCAGAAGAAGTAAAGAGCTTTCCAACTTGAAAGTAAATTAATTAGTTTATGCTGTCAAAATAAGGAAATTAATATGGTGATGTCATGTAGCTGACATATTAAGTGTGAAATAATAAATTTGCTTATGTAAACCGTGTGTTTAATTCCGGAGTTTTTGGCTGGGTATTGTGTCATGTTGTTTATGTAAACCGTGTGTTAAATTCCGGAGGTTTGGCTGGGTAATGTATCACGTTGTTTATGTAAACCGTGTGTTAAATTCCGGAGTTTTGCATGTGTAATGTATCAAGTTGTTTATGTAAACCGTGTGTTAAATTCTGGAGTTTTAGCTGGTTAATACATCACGTTGTTTCATCCTGGTGCTAGGATTATTCCATACCAGATGAGCATGACTTTATGATAGGACACTGTTTCTGGATTATTTTACTAAACAGATCACCCAATTCGGAGTCGCGTGATTCAATAAAATTAAAAGGTGTGTTGAAACTTATCGTCATAGAGACGACTACGTTTACACTAATAATCGATACAATTATTAGTGTATTCATTTTCTGATCCAGGTGTTATGTCAGATATTACTCTATGCGCATATTTTGATAAGCTAAGAAAAACACCGAAGTAATATGGCTAAGGGCAAGCCTATATAACGTTTGATCTCTGTCTAGTTTTTCGTTCATATTCAATTTACTTCCTTTTTTATTGTAGTTTACCATTTTGATTCTTTGTAAGCTTTGTTGTTGTCACTTCGTAGATTTCATTATATTCCCTTACGATTAGTGTTATTTCCAAGATGCGTTTCTTCAGTAATTTTTTACATTTCTTTGCCTTGCGTGATTTGTTGATATACATTAAACTGAACATGCAACTTTTTCATTTAAAATCTTCCAGATAACAGTAGTATAATGTAATTAAAATGCGCTAAATAACAGTCGTCCGTTACAATTAAAGTGTACTATATAACAGTTGTCCGTTTCAATTAAAACACGCCACATAACATTCATCCCTTTCAAATATCAGCCACATATAAATTGTCTGTTTCAGTGACAAATTGCGTGGGTCATTATAAATTATTTCACTTAATATATTGATATATTCCTGGCCTTTAAAAAGAACTGTTGTCCTAAATGTTCTCAAAGCTCAAAGACTTAATCATTATTGATAAAACTAATATATGACCAGCACTATTTGTTATAGAAACTCAAAGACTTAATCATTATTGATAAAACTAATATATGACCAGGACTATTTGTTCTTGAAACTCAAAGACTTAATCATTATTGATAAAACTAATATATGACCAGAACTATTTGTTCTAGAAACTCAAAGACTCAATCACTATTGATAAAAATAATATATGACCAGGGCTATTTGTTCTTGAAACTCAAAGACTTAATCATTATTGATAAAACTAATATATAACCAGTACTATTTGTTTTAGAAACTCAAAGACTTAATCTTTATTGAAAAAATAATATATGATCAGGACTATTTGTTCTAGAAACTCAAAGACTTTATTATTACTGATAAATGTAATACATGGCTAGGACTAAATGTTATCTTAATAATAAATGTGAATTATTCAATTCATATAAACTTATTGAGTCACAATTATAATAAATAAAATAATAAATAAAGTGTTACGTGACAAGGGCTCATATTCAGTAACAAAGAAAAGAGTCAAAACAAACAAGCGTTGTATATTTTAACAAAACAATTTATTCCCCTAGCTAAAAAGTAATAATTGGGATACATGACTTAAAATCTGTAAATATAATTTAAAATGTGATCCTAAGAATGAAAACACAAGTCATATCACTAAATAGTCCAATAAGAATCCAAATTTTAGTCCCGACGACGTACAATTATGGAAGGCGATGATTATTCACTTAAATCATATTTTTTGTTTCCAAATAATTGGAGAATAAACTTCCGTGAATATATTTCAGAATGTGGTTTATTGAAAAGTCAACTTGTTGAGTGTCCAGGGGACAAAATTATTAAATCCAAAAATCAGACGAAGAACACACAATCATGGTAACAAATTAAAAAAAAAATAATACACCTTGTTCCTTCAAGGTGTTGGAATGACTCTGTCTGAAAATATATGGAATACTTATTTAAAACCCCAGACTTCATTTCAAGTCTGATGAGATTGGTCATGCGGTCTCCTTTTACACTAATTTTGGCACATCCGCCAGTCACCCCAGTTAAGAATCAATCAGAAAAAGGTTGTTTACATACAGTGATCATGCAAAGAATGTATGCATCTGATATTGACCAATAATTTTAACTTCCTTTTGACACTGTTATCAGGGTGAGACAGACTAAATGATAATTCTCACGTAATACATCTTCATCTTGAATAAACCAACCTTTTTATGAAAATATATCTCATTAATGAAAAAGAATTCAGACTACGAGAAAAATATTCATTGCAATTAAATACAATGAAACAAAAATGAAATAAAATAATTTTAAACCTTACACACAGGCAATTCAATCACATATACGTAACAAAATAATCGAATAAAAATTGTCTTCCCGTAGTGACTCAGTATGTTGGTCCAACACTTACCCAACCACCAAATTATGCTTGTAATAATGCAGTTATCTTATCAATTATACCACCAACTTTGTTTATCATATCGGGCAGTGGCATGTTTATCATCATGGGCCGTGGCTTGTTAATATCCGGGGCAGCGGCTTGTTTATCATTCTGGTCAGCAGCTTGTTTATTATCTAGGGCAGCGGCTTGTTTTATCATTCTAGGCAACACTGAATCATTCTGGCAACGGCTTGTTTATTTTTTTTTTCCGGGTAAAGACTTATTATATCATCCAAACAGCATCTTTTTCATCATTCTGGGCAGCGGCTTGCTTATTATTTCTGGCAACGGCTTGTTTGTCTCCCTGGGCAACGGCTTGTTTATCATTCCAGACATCGGGTTGCTTATTATGCTGGTCAATCCCTTGTGTATTATCCTAGGTAACCATTCTTTATCATCCTGGTTTACGGCTTGTTTATTATACTGGGCAGAGGCTTATTGCAATCCTTGTTAGACGAAAATTGATTGACAAAAGTGGTGACCAGGGTTCGAGGTTATTTAGTTAGTCCTCAAAACAATACAGCCAATAAAAATATTGAAAGAGCTACCGATCTTAATTATCTTAATCTTAATGTTAAGCGAAGTCAGTTCTTAGCTATATAATTAAAAACAATATAAGTAAGCTTTTTTATGGTTTCATTTTTTTCCTTAGAGGACTTTATACTGTAACTAACATAGTACCGACTAAAGAAAATTTAACTGGTTTCTTACAAGCAGTTAATATTTTGATTGCTCTGGTTGTCTAGTGATTAGAACGACCGCCTCGGATGTAGATGATCGCGGGTTAATTACCGGCCGAATCATATCAAAGACTTAGGCACTCGGCATTACGAGGTTAATGTTAAGACTGGTCGGCTTAATTTCGGGATAATGTGACTGGGTGGAGCATGATGCCTCAGTCCCAGACATCACTATAAACTGCTTTACTGCAGACATCGTAGCGATATGACTGAAAATTGTCAATGCTACGTTCAAAATGTAAAGACACACACACACACAATCACTTAATAACATTGTAAATTACTCGAGGTTTAAGATGTGTTAGCGCAATGTAATGATGCAATAAATTTCGATATTTTATTGTCAAAATAATATATTTTGTTCGAACATGTATCCATCGGTATTATGTGTAAACTGGATATATCAAGTAGACTAGTGACTTATTTAAATAATTTACAATACAATGTGGAATAGGTTTAATGTTTAAACTATTTTTAAAATCTATAATCGGCTTTCTGATAAGTAAACCAAACACGCGCACGTACGCACTAACACACGCAGTTCTGTATGTCTATGTATGGAGGTATGGATGAACGGATTGATTGATTGATTGATTGTTTATTTAAAGACATATTGACACTGGCTTCTACTTTGCTGCATTTAATAATAACATATAAGGAACATTTTGAAAATAAATTGTTATGAACCCATGCTTTTAAAATAAGTAGCAGAAAATAGTGAAGATAAAAAGCTTTGTAAAATTTAACAATTAATTTATTTCCCTCGAATACAAAGTGCAAAATGAGAAGAAAGCGTTAATGTTAGTGCAAATTAAATCCAAAAATAATCCAAGAATTAATGACACAAGTCCTTGTAATAAAAAGCCCTGAATAACACTCAGCTCTAGTCACGAAGATATTTAAAATTGCAGGCCATGACGTGTCTGTTATGGCCTGCGTCGTACTGATGTGCTAACGGTCTCTTGTTGAATAACATAAATATTATTCTAGGTCTAAATGCAGTATAAATTCCAATGAATGTCTTTAAGAATTTTATCTGAAAATGTTTGTATTTCCAGAGACAATAATCACTTAAATTCAATAATTTGAAGAAAATAAAATTCATTCCAAACTCGTCACAACATAATGCAACTTAATGTGCAAGATGTTAATGCACAACTGGTAAAATCTTGACAGTCACAAAATAATATAGTTCTCTGTTTGACCTCAGGTCACAAATTAGCATTTTCTAAAAATAACCATTACCCAATAGAAAGTATACCTCGTGAATGATCTAATGACCCTTGTTTAATTAAAATATATTACCCTATAGAAGTCACTTTGAAATCTCCAAAACCCTGAAACAAATCAAACATGTTTACGCCTTCATGTTTACTTGAATAATAATTTGGTCAATTAGCTCATACCCATAGAGTAATTATTAGTTGTTTACATAAATAAAAAAAATTGAAAAGGTAAATCAGGTCAAACAGAACTGATCTCAATTTTTGACAAGGTCAAGTCCAGTAAACAATGTCCCATTACAATAACATGCAATGGAATAAAATAATAAAACTAACAGATAAACAATTAATTAAATATACATAACAACATTGCCCGTGGTAATGACTGTTTTCAGTAAAATAAAGTATATAATTTACTTAAAACTGTCTTTTATCCTCTTTGCACGCCAAACGGACGAAAGGCGGAGATTCGCGCTTACCAATATCAGCCAGTGTTGTGTCTGAGACGTCTTTCTTCTCGCAAATCACTTCTCTTCGAAGGGAATCAAATTGTCTTTATTTACTGCATAATTAAGATGTCGTCTGTCAGCGGCTGAATGACAACGATCAATCACGTGCTGGCGAACTCTTCGGTCGCAGACGACTGATATTTCTAGTGTGAGGGGTCGAAATCTGTTTGGTTTCAATCACGCTTTATATGAACAAAAATAAATTAGTCTACCAAATCTAATACTTTTTATTGCCTCGAGGATTCCACTTGGTCATGTAACCTCTGAAATGGAGAACAAGTATAAGTTTACTTTACATTTTGTTCTATTTTGGGGGGGGGACTAAATACCGTCTTCATATGGTATATGTGTGCATTTTGAAATGTTTGGGTTATAGAAATATGACAAAAGGAGTAGTTTCCATTATAAATAGTAGGCATTACAAATAGTTAACTTTATAAATAGATGCCATTATGAGTAACGAACTTTATAAATAAATGGCATTATGAGTAATAAGCTTTATAAATAGATCGCATCATGAGTAGCCAGCTGTATAAATAGATGTCATTATAAGTAGTGAGCTTTATAAATAGATGGTATTATGAGTAGTGGGCTTTATAAAAGGATGGCACTATGAGTAGTCAGCTTTGTAAATAGATGGCATTATGAGTACAGAGCTTTATAAGTAGGTGGCATTATGATTAGTCAGCTTTATAAATAGATGGCATTATAAGTAGTAAACTTTATAAAATAGATGTCATTATGAGTAGTGAGCTTTATAAATAGATGGCATTATATGTAGTGAGCTTTCTAAATAGATGGATTTATGAGCTGTGGGCTTTATAAATAGATGGCATTATGAGTAGTCAGCTTTGAAAATAGATGGCATTATGAGTAGTCAGCTTTGCAATAGATGGCATTATGAGTAGTCAGAAATATAAATAGATGGCATTATCAGTAGTCATCTTTATGAATAGTTGGCATTATGAGTATTCAGCTTTATAAATAGATAGCATTATGAATAGTCAGCTTTATAAATAGATGCATTCGGAGTATTTTGCATTGGAAATAGATGGCATTAGGAGTAGTGGGCTGTATAAATGGATGTCTGTATGAGTTATTTGCATTATAAATGAATGATATTAAATGTAGTGAGCTTATTGAAAAAATAGGTGAAAAGTGAGCATTATAAATATATGGATTTGTGAGTAGAGAGCTATCACAAAAACAGATTTGATTATGAGCAGCGAGCTTTATAAATATATTGCATTAGGAGCTGTTTGTTTTATAAATATATAGCTTTATGTGTTGTTAGCTTTATAAATAATAGGCACTAGGAGTAATAAGCTTTATAAAAAGATGTCAATGTGAATAGTGAGCTTGATAAATATATGCCATTAGTGGTAGCATTACGAGCAGTTTGCATTGTAAATAGATGGCATTATGAGTAGTGATCTTTTTTGTATGGCATAAGGGGTAGCATTATGCTTAATTTGCGGTATAAATAGATTGCTTTATGAGTAGCGAGCTTTATAAATAGATGGAATTATGGGTAGTGAGTTATAAAAATAAATGGAATTATGGGTAGTGAGTTGTATAAATAGATGGAATTATGGGTAGTGAGTTATATAAATAGATGGAATAATGGGTAGTGAGCTACTATCAAAATAGATGACATTGTGAGTAGTTTGCATCATAAATAGATGGCATTATAAATAGTCAGCTTTATTAATAAATGGCATTATGAGTTGTGTAAATAGCATTGTGATTAGTGTAAATAGCGTTATAAATGGATGGTACTATGAATAGTGGGCTTTATAAATAGATGGCATTATGAATAGTGAGCTTTATAAATGGATGGCATTATGGATATTGAGCTTTATAAATGGATGGTTTTATGAATAGTGAGCTTTATAATTGGATAGCATTATGAATAGTGGGCTTTATAAATAGATGGAATTATGAGTATTGGGCTTTATAAATGGATGACATTATAAATATTGGGCTTTAAAAATAAATGGCATTATGAATAGTGAGCTTTATAAATAGATGTCATTATGAGTAGTGGGCTTTATAGATGAATGGCATGAGCAGGGACCATTAAAAATAATACATACAGTCTGTTGACAAATAGTCAGTGAGCGTTGTTTTGTGAAACAATTATCTACATATGCAATAACACGCTAAGGTACGTAATACTTGCATTTGCAATTATGCGTGACATATGATGCACTAGTTTGACCAATCTAGACCTTGACCGTAACACCTGTCAGTAAAACTGTTTTATTACATACAAATATAATATATTAGTTGGCACCTCCAATAATTAGTTCTTCAAGGGTTTATTTATATCATCTTCCTCGGAACTGTTAGATGTCGGAACATGAGCCCATTTAGATGACTGATGCATCAAACAAAACTATTTCATCGTTCATTTGACGCTTTTGAGCAGAAGTCCTTTATATTCTGTTAAGACTTCACTTTGATTGTGGTCGTGCGTACTAGTGATTAAGCAATTAGAATTTAATCACATATATTAAAGAGATCCAGGTTTTGGGAGTCTAAAGTAACATGAATATTAAGAAGTACTAATATGTTGTTGTTGTGGGGCTTAACGCCCTTTTTCAGCACACGATAGGCTATACATGACGCCAGTATTAATTGGTGGAGGAAGAAACCGGCAAATTACCGATAAGAACCACAGACCCACGGGAAGCTACTGGCAAGCTTTCTCACATATCCACATTCGCCGAATCCTAGATTCGAAACCACGCAGACAGAGGTGAGATGGCAGTTATCCGTAACGGACAGCGCTTTAGACCACTCGGGGCCCCATATAATATTGTAAAGAGCGTGCCACTGATATTTATAGGTTACTGTATTTGTATGGAAAAAATATGAACGAGTTTTTCGGATGGATATACTGCACGACCTTGGGAGTGCAGTATATCCTTCCGACAAAACGAGATCATATTTTCCCATACAAATACAGTAACCTTTTTATTATATGCTTATTTCTTATTCTTCCCAAGGCTTAAATATATAAACAAAAATATACTGAAAGAACCAAGATAACTAAATGTATGCCGTATTACTAACTAAATATATAAGCGTTGATGGATCATTACACAACATTATTAATGAGCGCATAACTCCGCCCAGATAAATATAAAGTTGGTCGCGCGCTAGACGTAAGTTTGGAAAGAAAATGGCGCTTGCTCTACGAAAAATTGAAATTTGGAGTAATATTGGTGATGAATATGCATTGCAACAACTTTTCCATTTGATCTGGAATGAATACCTTTTGGTATATTTGTCGATTCAACGCAATCTTTTGATTATGGTCTGGATTTATCTACATTAAGTGACTTGCATCGGTTTCCAGCAGCGTCTACCAATTTAACGTTTTGAATTGTGTTGACATCGGCATGCGTGTTTCTTTTCTGTCATTGAATGATTCAGATCACAATGTGGGAAAATTATGAAGCCTTTCCATCGCAATTGTCGAAAACACTGTGGTATTTAATGTTTATTTCATTTTGAGTGCAGTAAGGAGGATGTAACTACACTTGGAATATACTCGAAATTACAGTACAATTTCAAAATGTGTAATCAATCTTGAGAACCCATGACATGGCTCATCTAATTCAGATTTACATAACTACGAAAATATATTTTTTGAGGAAATTCAGGATGTAAAATTGTAAGTATATTTTTGGCCATTTTTATTAACAGCTTTTATTGCTTTTATTAACAGCTAAAGAAGACAGTTGTATAACTTGCATTTTATTGTGAGGAACCTGTGTAGCGTCAATATATAGTTAAATTTGAAACATTGTATCAAAAAAGTAAACGCGGAATGTGCCAAAGAAGTTTGTATAGCTAATTCTATGAAACATTTGCTGGTATGTGGCCGTCTATGAAATATATGCTTTAGTTCATTCATAAAAAATTGTTTACGTTAGAAAATAGTTCCTTTGCACGTGCGATACAGTATGAAGGTATCCAATATCGGTGGATATTGCACGATTCTGACAATGTAAAGTTAACGGAGAAAAAAGATGAGCATATAATAAATGTTCTGATTCCATTACATCATTTAGTAAAGGAGGTGTATCTAAAGATGAATCATAATTGTGATACCCACGACTTTCAACACACTGATATTCAGCAGCGCCATAGACCTATGTGTGATTACAATAATTAACAGCACATCGGCACAGTACTGGTTCTAAGATACCGAAATTTCTAAGAATGTGAAAATAGAGACGCAAACGATTTCTAAATAAAGGTAAACATTCAAATTGCAATAAAAGATTAAACGGTAGAGATGTTAAAGGCAAACACATACAACTAGATAAGAGCAGCAAACGGCAAATATGTGAACATCTCAAAAGATCCATGAAAAATAGATAATGGCAGCATATATAAACCGATTAACATACAATGTTAAAATTTGTTGTATAAATTGAATGCCCTTTGTCACGTGCCTCCTACAGTTTTATTTCTAATAACGAAGAATGTGGGTAATTAAAATTTATATAGCTCCTAGGCTCCAGTAATCAATGCCTACGGTCTAGGTGTATAAATAACCCATTGCGAAAGGTATATAACAATTGAATAAAATATATAAAATGTATTAAAGAACTTCATCGAAAATTTTCTCAATCGCAATTTCCTTCGAACAAACACAATCAATGTCCTATTTCACAGTTGCCAATCACATAAAATTAAGGTCTTTAGTGAGAGTTTTTCCCTTCAGTATTGTCTCTATTAATCATCTCTTGTTTCTCTTTAGGTACCCTTGACTACGTTCTCTGCTGGCACTTCAGGATCCGTCCTTCCGACACTTCCGGTACTCTCGATCACGTGCTCCTTCTGGCATTGGGCCTACACACAAACTGCTAACTTCACAATAACGTCTACCACGAGCTTTCTAATCGTCTTCCCTATCTTCGATCCTCGGATCTAGGCTCTACAACCACCCGGAAAGCTTCTCGTGGAATTAGAAAGGACGTATAATATTGTTTTCTTGTTCTAATCTCAGGAAAATTAATTCCACACTCAAACCTTTCATAAAAAAATGGCGAATAAATTTATCAGGTCAACTCACTCACATTTAAATATTCCATATACTCTTTGTTTTCAGTAATTGTGCCATACAAATAACAATGTTACAAACGACTTCTAATACATACATATAAATCCCTACTTGTTAATTTCTCGTTGTCGCAAACTATAGTCATCTACAGTAATCATATGCCTTTCCCATCCTACGAATTGTAAAAGACATATACAGTTATACAAATACCTAATTGTATGTGGGGGCCCCGAATGGCCGAGTGGTCTAAAGCGCTGTCCGTTATGGATCACTGCCATCTCACCTCTGTCTGCGTGGGTTCGAGTCTAGGATTCGGCGAATGTGGATATGCAAGAAAGCTTGCCAGTAGCTTCTCTTAGGTCGGTGGTTCTTTCCGGTGATTTCCCGGTTTCTTCCTCCACCATTAATAC
Organism: Potamilus streckersoni; assembly: GCA_016746295.1. Lineage (NCBI taxonomy): Eukaryota > Metazoa > Mollusca > Bivalvia > Unionida > Unionidae > Potamilus > Potamilus streckersoni. The sequence goes on along the minus strand of JAEAOA010001492.1, from coordinate 750,242 downwards.
TGGCCGCCATGAATAGCCTATCGTGTGCTGAAAAATGGCGTTAAGCTCAACAACAAGAACAACCTAATTATATGTGCACACGTCCAACAATGACTAACTCTGCATAATTCGCAATCTATATATTCATGCATATACTTATATAGCAAGTACAAGTCCTAAAACAACTCACTAATATCTTCAGTAATGCATTACAATGCAACATATTTGAAAATTACACCATCCACTTTGATTCAATAATAGCATTCGTCATACGTCCGTATTTCGTGCTAATAATTAGCTAATGATACGCTACGACATGTTAATAGTTCACATACACATTTAGGATTCCGTTTCTAATACATTTAATATACATAATAATGTAACAATCTTACAATACCTACTAATGAACGTAAGACAAGATATGTTACATCAAGCAGCCTTTGTCCGCAAATCCAAACTTCACTACACTATCTTCCCATCTTTTTAACCAGCGCACCACCCTGAGTGTAGTATAATGTCTATCATTTTATCTATGGTTCAGGTCTTGGGACATTCATGTTCTGATTGAAAAAGATGGATTTGTTCAGAACCAATGCGGTTACTTATTGAGACTCCGACCTAGATTTGAATTTCTCAGTTTTGACTGGATATGGTATTTTTAGTTTGAAAACAACCCTGGGGTAATTTGACACTAATTTGTTGCTCACAGGTTTCCGGTACCCCTTCCCCTCCATAAAAAGCTTGAACTTGCTCCTAGCCGGTTGTGAATCTCTGATTGATTGCAAAATAAACAGAAGAGTCTGGCCCTGGTCGGCCTGGTGGTAGAGTTCCCTTTGAATTGCCTGCGGACGGGACTTTGCGTAATGATTAAACAACAGCCAGAGTTTCTTTGTGTCGAGCATCGGTCTAAATTCGTAATTCGACATTCCCAGGTGTACTTAACTACGAATTAACTAGAAAAAAAAATGTGTATACGTGAATTACGAAGCCAGCAAAGTATCCCCTTAAAGATGTTCTCTGGTGGTATTTCGCCATGATTGTCAATAGTGTCTTTGTCTGCATGTAGTACACATTGTTACATACTAGCGTATGTTGCTTAATATATGTTATGCATCGCATTGTTGTAAGGAACTTGTTATTAAAATTGACATTGGGCCAAATCGGTTCAATAGGCCTAAGACCGGCTCTCTGTCCAGGTGTCTCTGAAGGGAATCGTAACAACAAAATTCTTACTAGGAAAATGACCTCCAAAAACTAAGTATATTTTCATCCACGATGGCGTGTAAAAGGTAAAAGTATATTGCCTTGAGTTTTCTACTGTGAGAAACAATGTTTAAGTTACCTGACAAGTTTTTGTTTTATCATTGTATATGGTGGCATTCTCACTACACGTCCGTCTGCTCCTCTCTTCTTTACATCAGTCTGCAATATAATTTAAATTGCATTTCTTCTTTCACAGAACTAGAAAGAAAACTAATTACCATCCTACTCTATTCCACACGCTCATCTTTCTTCGAGCTGAATCAATTTGTAACTTACGGCAATTGTGTCACTTTAGTGTATTAGGGATAGGAGAGCTACTATCATTTTTTTTTTCCTCTTCACCACGCTTCCTCCGTTTTGATGCTTATTTCAGCAATTAGTAAGATAATATGTACGGGGTTCGGGATGCTGCGGTAGTCATTGAAATGTAAATATGTTTAGAAATATGATTTAAAATTATAATTGTGTCAGGCAAAATAATGCAGGTTGCATTTTATAAGCAGTTCCGTGTTTTAATGGGATAAAGTCCTAAAATGACACATACTTTGTATAAATGTCAGTGTTCAAAAAATTAATTTATTTGTATCCTATGTGAAATGTGCCATCCAAAAATGCTATTAATTATTTATGATTGTATATACAATATTTAATCAAACTGTACGTTTATTGCCTCTTATTAATTCCAAGTCTCACCATTGCTGCATCCATACATCCATGGGTCAGCACTCTTAAAACATTGTAAACATACACAAATAAAATAGAAAACTGAAACAGACCTCAATGTTTATTAAATAACCGAATCCGTTTTGTAGGATTTGCTCTAACAAAAAATACCAGCACATACCGACAATATATACCAGCACGTGCAAATAAAATATACCAGCACATGCCGACAATATATACCAGCACGTGCAAATAAAATGCATGTATACCAGCATGTACAAACAAGACAAGTGGCGTATAGGATAGCATCACGTTTGTTATAAATCACTGGAACATAAGATGATTACGGCGAACAGCATTTTTAAATTCACCTACAGTGTAGACAGCGGTAATAAGATATATCAATGAGTAAAAAAGACTTTCTACAAGCCGTCTGTATAGTCTCTGAAACAATCCGGTTTTATGTTCCAATGATGCGTCCTGTCGATTATTGTCTTATAGTCACGATAGATACATATACTACATGATGATATTAACATAAAGAGAAGGAAAGAGGCCTTCCATACAAATTTGGACTGCTCCAATATTTGTTATAAAAATCAAAGTCTAACATTTGTACCCGTCGTCTCAATGCTCCGTACGAACCATTGAACTGCATTTCTTTGATTGCTTTCACATAAATTTGCGTCATTTACATGCTACCGTTCTTTCAAAACCCCAAACAGACATTTGCTTGAGGAACTAATTTTGATATATGTCAAACCTTTCGTCACGCTCATTCTATTTAATGTCATGTCTCCGTTCACCATTCGATCCAGGTCTGCAACTGGGAGAGTAGGACAACAGGGACGTTATAAATAACTTAAAATCAGGAATGAATAGTGGTAATTCAAACATTGCCAAATTATTTAGCAGCTGCAATAAATGTGAAAGTATCGAACCTGGTTCTGCATAAAAAGAACACGGTTTACAAACCATGATTGAAAGACGGACATGGATAAAAGCTGCAGCAGGTCCTTTACAAGATTGTAACACCTAAGCCAAAAAAACCCAACTAAAATCCTGTGAGTATTTGCTGTTAAACAATTCCTAAAATGCGGTGTAGGGAAAAAACTGCTTAAAAGCGTCATCATACATTTTTCTTGACAGTAAACTTCAGAACAATACAGAACTGACGAGTATTGATTGTATACGAGTTGGAAAACTTACTTCTTCCTTTTCTATTCGCATCATTAGTTCATAAGGACTTTGGAGTTAGATCATTTTGTTACGAGTCTATGCTTGTTAAATAAATAAAAAAACTGGTGGAGACAACAAGCTTTGTAAAATTTAACAAAACAATTATTTCCCTATAATAAATAGTGAAAAATGAGAAAAATAACTTACGGTTTTACGCATTAAATCCTAAACTAATCCAAGAAGTGAAAATAGAAGTCCTAGTAAAAAATGTCCTGAATGAAACTGAGTTCGAGTCCCGATGAAATTCAAAATGGAAGGCGATGACGTCTGCTGTGGACAGCAAAGTGCTGTTATGTCAACAATTCTTTGTTTAATGTCATAAAATGTTATAGTTTTGAATTCCGTATAACAACTTCCAATAAATGTCTTAATCCAAAATTTTTATCTCAGCACTTATGCATTTCCAGAGAAAAGAATCGATTGAATTCAATAATGTGAAAAAAAAATAATTCAACCCAGATTGGTCACAATATAATAATTTAACGTGCTAGTTGTTTGGATGCCAACTGACAAACTTTATTCAAAAACAACACGTATACGCTAATTACGACGCAAAGCAGATTCCTGGATGAGGGTCAACAGTTCATTCTTCTGGAAAAAGTAGACGTTTGTTATCAATAAATACATGATACTAGTCACGTAATCCATGTACAACCTTGACTTAACTTAATTATTTTTACTCTGAAAAAAATTTTAACACTAGGCCAGGAACTAGATACAATGTTTCTATTATAAGTTGCTTATCAATGCAATCAAAAAGAACAGACAGGTCAAACAGAACTGAACTGAATTTCTGGACAAGGTTAAATCCAGTAAAAAAAATGTTACATTACAATAACATGCAATGATAATAAAATAATTAAAACTAACAAACACACAAATAAATAAAATATATATGTCACTATTTGGTAGAAGCAAAGCAACGACGTCATATCTGGATTTCTGTCTTAGCAGTCCATATATGACTAAATACTCGTAACCTTGACAAAAACACCTATAATTAGCGGCAGAAGTGCTTGATAGATTTTATTTCACTGTAAGCTATATGTCTAGTTTGTCTCATTTTTTTAATAGTCTATCTGCATTTTACCTTGTGTAACATTACCTTGAACTATAAGAGTGCTTGTTTCTCGTCATCGTTATTGCGATAACAAGAAATTGTTGAAGATGCAATCGACTGATTACTTAGCACTGCAACTACACCAAAGTCTTTCTAGGCATATCAAGGGATGGGATGAGACCGAAGGCAGAATATATCAAGGGATGGGATGAAAGAGGCCGAGCTATTCCTTGATATATCGATGATACCATCGACGAGACGGTGAACATGATATATCAAGGGACGTGATGAGACCGAGGACAGGATATATCAAGGGGCGGGATGAGATAGAGTACATGACATATCAGGCGACGCGATCAGACTGAGGGCAGGATAAATGAAGAAACGGGATGAGGCAGAGGATAAGACATTTCAAGTTTCGTGATGAAACAGAGGTCATGATATATGAAGGGACGGGATGAGACGGAGAACAGGATATATCAAGGGACGAGATGACATAGAGGACGTGACATATCAGGTGACGTGATCAAACCGAGAGCATGATATATGAAGGGACGGGATGAGATAGAGGATAGGACATTTCAGGGGACGTGATGTGACCGAGGACAGGATATATCAGGACACGGGATGAGACCGTGAACAAGTTATAATATCAAAATAAGTGATGATACAGAAGACATGACAATTCATGGGACGTGATAAGACCGAACACGGGACATCAATGGATAGGATGAGACCGAGGAAGGAACATATCAAATGACGGGATCAGACTGAGGACATGCTATGTCAAGATGCTGGGATTGGATAGGACAACGGAACGATTTGTTTACATTATTACCTTAGAAATAAAATGAATAAGCATTAGTAATCCCGATTGACAATTTACATTCGTTCATGTTTGTAAAAGAACAGCAAAATCCTGTGTTGATGTATGATTACGTTCTCTATTAATACTTGCTCCCGTTGTTGAGAAAGCAGTTTTTTTCTTATTTTATTTTCTGTGCCCATCAAACAGTCCACTGATATTCTCATCACTGA